>OX637882.1:2500-40000 GCA_951802675.2 Boloria euphrosyne
AACCTAACCTAACCTAACCTAACCTAACCTAACCTAACCTAACCTAACCTAACCTAACCTAACCTAACCTAACCTAACCTAACCTAACCTAACCTAACCTAACCTAACCTAACCTAACCTAACCTAACCTAACCTAACCTAACCTAACCTAACCTAACCTAACCTAACCTAACTAACCTAACCTAACCTAACCTAACCTAACCTAACCTAACCTAACCTAACCTAACCTAACCTAACCTAACCTAACCTAACTAACCTAACCTAACCTAACCTAACCTAACCTAACCTAACCTAACCTAACCTAACCTAACCTAACCTAACCTAACCTAACCTAACCTAACCTAACCTAACCTAACCTAACCTAACCTAACCTAACCTAACCTAACCTAACCTAACCTAACCTAACCTAACCTAACCTAACCTAACCTAACCTAACCTAACCTAACCTAACCTAACCTAACCTAACCTAACCTAACCTAACCTAACCTAACCTAACCTAACCTAACCTAACCTAACCTAACCTAACCTAACCTAACCTAACCTAACCTAACCTAACCTAACCTAACCTAACCTAACCTAACCTAACCTAACCTAACCTAACCTAACCTAACCTAACCTAACCTAACCTAACCTAACCTAACCTAACCTAACCTAACCTAACCTAACCTAACCTAACCTAACCTAACCTAACCTAACCTAACCTAACCTAACCTAACCTAACCTAACCTAACCTAACCTAACCTAACCTAACCTAACCTAACCTAACCTAACCTAACCTAACCTAACCTAACCTAACCTAACCTAACCTAACCTAACCTAACCTAACCTAACCTAACCTAACCTAACCTAACCTAACCTAACCTAACCTAACCTAACCTAACCTAACCTAACCTAACCTAACCTAACCTAACCTAACCTAACCTAACCTAACCTAACCTAACCTAACCTAACCTAACCTAACCTAACCTAACCTAACCTAACCTAACCTAACCTAACCTAACCTAACCTAACCTAACCTAACCTAACCTAACCTAACCTAACCTAACCTAACCTAACCTAACCTAACCTAACCTAACCTAACCTAACCTAACCTAACCTAACCTAACCTAACCTAACCTAACCTAACCTAACCTAACCTAACCTAACCTAACCTAACCTAACCTAACCTAACCTAACCTAACCTAACCTAACCTAACCTAACCTAACCTAACCTAACCTAACCTAACCTAACCTAACCTAACCTAACCTAACCTAACCTAACCTAACCTAACCTAACCTAACCTAACCTAACCTAACCTAACCTAACCTAACCTAACCTAACCTAACCTAACCTAACCTAACCTAACCTAACCTAACCTAACCTAACCTAACCTAACCTAACCTAACCTAACCTAACCTAACCTAACCTAACCTAACCTAACCTAACCTAACCTAACCTAACCTAACCTAACCTAACCTAACCTAACCTAACCTAACCTAACCTAACCTAACCTAACCTAACCTAACCTAACCTAACCTAACCTAACCTAACCTAACCTAACCTAACCTAACCTAACCTAACCTAACCTAACCTAACCTAACCTAACCTAACCTAACCTAACCTAACCTAACCTAACCTAACCTAACCTAACCTAACCTAACCTAACCTAACCTAACCTAACCTAACCTAACCTAACCTAACCTAACCTAACCTAACCTAACCTAACCTAACCTAACCTAACCTAACCTAACCTAACCTAACCTAACCTAACCTAACCTAACCTAACCTAACCTAACCTAACCTAACCTAACCTAACCTAACCTAACCTAACCTAACCTAACCTAACCTAACCTAACCTAACCTAACCTAACCTAACCTAACCTAACCTAACCTAACCTAACCTAACCTAACCTAACCTAACCTAACCTAACCTAACCTAACCTAACCTAACCTAACCTAACCTAACCTAACCTAACCTAACCTAACCTAACCTAACCTAACCTAACCTAACCTAACCTAACCTAACCTAACCTAACCTAACCTAACCTAACCTAACCTAACCTAACCTAACCTAACCTAACCTAACCTAACCTAACCTAACCTAACCTAACCTAACCTAACCTAACCTAACCTAACCTAACCTAACCTAACCTAACCTAACCTAACCTAACCTAACCTAACCTAACCTAACCTAACCTAACCTAACCTAACCTAACCTAACCTAACCTAACCTAACCTAACCTAACCTAACCTAACCTAACCTAACCTAACCTAACCTAACCTAACCTAACCTAACCTAACCTAACCTAACCTAACCTAACCTAACCTAACCTAACCTAACCTAACCTAACCTAACCTAACCTAACCTAACCTAACCTAACCTAACCTAACCTAACCTAACCTAACCTAACCTAACCTAACCTAACCTAACCTAACCTAACCTAACCTAACCTAACCTAACCTAACCTAACCTAACCTAACCTAACCTAACCTAACCTAACCTAACCTAACCTAACCTAACCTAACCTAACCTAACCTAACCTAACCTAACCTAACCTAACCTAACCTAACCTAACCTAACCTAACCTAACCTAACCTAACCTAACCTAACCTAACCTAACCTAACCTAACCTAACCTAACCTAACCTAACCTAACCTAACCTAACCTAACCTAACCTAACCTAACCTAACCTAACCTAACCTAACCTAACCTAACCTAACCTAACCTAACCTAACCTAACCTAACCTAACCTAACCTAACCTAACCTAACCTAACCTAACCTAACCTAACCTAACCTAACCTAACCTAACCTAACCTAACCTAACCTAACCTAACCTAACCTAACCTAACCTAACCTAACCTAACCTAACCTAACCTAACCTAACCTAACCTAACCTAACCTAACCTAACCTAACCTAACCTAACCTAACCTAACCTAACCTAACCTAACCTAACCTAACCTAACCTAACCTAACCTAACCTAACCTAACCTAACCTAACCTAACCTAACCTAACCTAACCTAACCTAACCTAACCTAACCTAACCTAACCTAACCTAACCTAACCTAACCTAACCTAACCTAACCTAACCTAACCTAACCTAACCTAACCTAACCTAACCTAACCTAACCTAACCTAACCTAACCTAACCTAACCTAACCTAACCTAACCTAACCTAACCTAACCTAACCTAACCTAACCTAACCTAACCTAACCTAACCTAACCTAACCTAACCTAACCTAACCTAACCTAACCTAACCTAACCTAACCTAACCTAACCTAACCTAACCTAACCTAACCTAACCTAACCTAACCTAACCTAACCTAACCTAACCTAACCTAACCTAACCTAACCTAACCTAACCTAACCTAACCTAACCTAACCTAACCTAACCTAACCTAACCTAACCTAACCTAACCTAACCTAACCTAACCTAACCTAACCTAACCTAACCTAACCTAACCTAACCTAACCTAACCTAACCTAACCTAACCTAACCTAACCTAACCTAACCTAACCTAACCTAACCTAACCTAACCTAACCTAACCTAACCTAACCTAACCTAACCTAACCTAACCTAACCTAACCTAACCTAACCTAACCTAACCTAACCTAACCTAACCTAACCTAACCTAACCTAACCTAACCTAACCTAACCTAACCTAACCTAACCTAACCTAACCTAACCTAACCTAACCTAACCTAACCTAACCTAACCTAACCTAACCTAACCTAACCTAACCTAACCTAACCTAACCTAACCTAACCTAACCTAACCTAACCTAACCTAACCTAACCTAACCTAACCTAACCTAACCTAACCTAACCTAACCTAACCTAACCTAACCTAACCTAACCTAACCTAACCTAACCTAACCTAACCTAACCTAACCTAACCTAACCTAACCTAACCTAACCTAACCTAACCTAACCTAACCTAACCTAACCTAACCTAACCTAACCTAACCTAACCTAACCTAACCTAACCTAACCTAACCTAACCTAACCTAACCTAACCTAACCTAACCTAACCTAACCTAACCTAACCTAACCTAACCTAACCTAACCTAACCTAACCTAACCTAACCTAACCTAACCTAACCTAACCTAACCTAACCTAACCTAACCTAACCTAACCTAACCTAACCTAACCTAACCTAACCTAACCTAACCTAACCTAACCTAACCTAACCTAACCTAACCTAACCTAACCTAACCTAACCTAACCTAACCTAACCTAACCTAACCTAACCTAACCTAACCTAACCTAACCTAACCTAACCTAACCTAACCTAACCTAACCTAACCTAACCTAACCTAACCTAACCTAACCTAACCTAACCTAACCTAACCTAACCTAACCTAACCTAACCTAACCTAACCTAACCTAACCTAACCTAACCTAACCTAACCTAACCTAACCTAACCTAACCTAACCTAACCTAACCTAACCTAACCTAACCTAACCTAACCTAACCTAACCTAACCTAACCTAACCTAACCTAACCTAACCTAACCTAACCTAACCTAACCTAACCTAACCTAACCTAACCTAACCTAACCTAACCTAACCTAACCTAACCTAACCTAACCTAACCTAACCTAACCTAACCTAACCTAACCTAACCTAACCTAACCTAACCTAACCTAACCTAACCTAACCTAACCTAACCTAACCTAACCTAACCTAACCTAACCTAACCTAACCTAACCTAACCTAACCTAACCTAACCTAACCTAACCTAACCTAACCTAACCTAACCTAACCTAACCTAACCTAACCTAACCTAACCTAACCTAACCTAACCTAACCTAACCTAACCTAACCTAACCTAACCTAACCTAACCTAACCTAACCTAACCTAACCTAACCTAACCTAACCTAACCTAACCTAACCTAACCTAACCTAACCTAACCTAACCTAACCTAACCTAACCTAACCTAACCTAACCTAACCTAACCTAACCTAACCTAACCTAACCTAACCTAACCTAACCTAACCTAACCTAACCTAACCTAACCTAACCTAACCTAACCTAACCTAACCTAACCTAACCTAACCTAACCTAACCTAACCTAACCTAACCTAACCTAACCTAACCTAACCTAACCTAACCTAACCTAACCTAACCTAACCTAACCTAACCTAACCTAACCTAACCTAACCTAACCTAACCTAACCTAACCTAACCTAACCTAACCTAACCTAACCTAACCTAACCTAACCTAACCTAACCTAACCTAACCTAACCTAACCTAACCTAACCTAACCTAACCTAACCTAACCTAACCTAACCTAACCTAACCTAACCTAACCTAACCTAACCTAACCTAACCTAACCTAACCTAACCTAACCTAACCTAACCTAACCTAACCTAACCTAACCTAACCTAACCTAACCTAACCTAACCTAACCTAACCTAACCTAACCTAACCTAACCTAACCTAACCTAACCTAACCTAACCTAACCTAACCTAACCTAACCTAACCTAACCTAACCTAACCTAACCTAACCTAACCTAACCTAACCTAACCTAACCTAACCTAACCTAACCTAACCTAACCTAACCTAACCTAACCTAACCTAACCTAACCTAACCTAACCTAACCTAACCTAACCTAACCTAACCTAACCTAACCTAACCTAACCTAACCTAACCTAACCTAACCTAACCTAACCTAACCTAACCTAACCTAACCTAACCTAACCTAACCTAACCTAACCTAACCTAACCTAACCTAACCTAACCTAACCTAACCTAACCTAACCTAACCTAACCTAACCTAACCTAACCTAACCTAACCTAACCTAACCTAACCTAACCTAACCTAACCTAACCTAACCTAACCTAACCTAACCTAACCTAACCTAACCTAACCTAACCTAACCTAACCTAACCTAACCTAACCTAACCTAACCTAACCTAACCTAACCTAACCTAACCTAACCTAACCTAACCTAACCTAACCTAACCTAACCTAACCTAACCTAACCTAACCTAACCTAACCTAACCTAACCTAACCTAACCTAACCTAACCTAACCTAACCTAACCTAACCTAACCTAACCTAACCTAACCTAACCTAACCTAACCTAACCTAACCTAACCTAACCTAACCTAACCTAACCTAACCTAACCTAACCTAACCTAACCTAACCTAACCTAACCTAACCTAACCTAACCTAACCTAACCTAACCTAACCTAACCTAACCTAACCTAACCTAACCTAACCTAACCTAACCTAACCTAACCTAACCTAACCTAACCTAACCTAACCTAACCTAACCTAACCTAACCTAACCTAACCTAACCTAACCTAACCTAACCTAACCTAACCTAACCTAACCTAACCTAACCTAACCTAACCTAACCTAACCTAACCTAACCTAACCTAACCTAACCTAACCTAACCTAACCTAACCTAACCTAACCTAACCTAACCTAACCTAACCTAACCTAACCTAACCTAACCTAACCTAACCTAACCTAACCTAACCTAACCTAACCTAACCTAACCTAACCTAACCTAACCTAACCTAACCTAACCTAACCTAACCTAACCTAACCTAACCTAACCTAACCTAACCTAACCTAACCTAACCTAACCTAACCTAACCTAACCTAACCTAACCTAACCTAACCTAACCTAACCTAACCTAACCTAACCTAACCTAACCTAACCTAACCTAACCTAACCTAACCTAACCTAACCTAACCTAACCTAACCTAACCTAACCTAACCTAACCTAACCTAACCTAACCTAACCTAACCTAACCTAACCTAACCTAACCTAACCTAACCTAACCTAACCTAACCTAACCTAACCTAACCTAACCTAACCTAACCTAACCTAACCTAACCTAACCTAACCTAACCTAACCTAACCTAACCTAACCTAACCTAACCTAACCTAACCTAACCTAACCTAACCTAACCTAACCTAACCTAACCTAACCTAACCTAACCTAACCTAACCTAACCTAACCTAACCTAACCTAACCTAACCTAACCTAACCTAACCTAACCTAACCTAACCTAACCTAACCTAACCTAACCTAACCTAACCTAACCTAACCTAACCTAACCTAACCTAACCTAACCTAACCTAACCTAACCTAACCTAACCTAACCTAACCTAACCTAACCTAACCTAACCTAACCTAACCTAACCTAACCTAACCTAACCTAACCTAACCTAACCTAACCTAACCTAACCTAACCTAACCTAACCTAACCTAACCTAACCTAACCTAACCTAACCTAACCTAACCTAACCTAACCTAACCTAACCTAACCTAACCTAACCTAACCTAACCTAACCTAACCTAACCTAACCTAACCTAACCTAACCTAACCTAACCTAACCTAACCTAACCTAACCTAACCTAACCTAACCTAACCTAACCTAACCTAACCTAACCTAACCTAACCTAACCTAACCTAACCTAACCTAACCTAACCTAACCTAACCTAACCTAACCTAACCTAACCTAACCTAACCTAACCTAACCTAACCTAACCTAACCTAACCTAACCTAACCTAACCTAACCTAACCTAACCTAACCTAACCTAACCTAACCTAACCTAACCTAACCTAACCTAACCTAACCTAACCTAACCTAACCTAACCTAACCTAACCTAACCTAACCTAACCTAACCTAACCTAACCTAACCTAACCTAACCTAACCTAACCTAACCTAACCTAACCTAACCTAACCTAACCTAACCTAACCTAACCTAACCTAACCTAACCTAACCTTTTTTTTTTTTTTTTTTTTTTTTTTTTTTTTTTTTTTTTTTTTTTTTTTTTTTTTTTTTTTTTTTTTTTTTTTTTTTTTTTTTTTTTTTTTTTTTTTTTTTTTTTTTTTTTTTTTTAACGTTGGGAAATGCATTTCTCGCACGGGCCCCCTGCTAACCAGAGGGCACTGTGGGGGACTCGATGACATACCCCCTAAAACCCAACGCCTAACCCCAATCCGCCATAGTGGGACGCCGCGGGATCGCGTTAGCATACAACCGCGACGCCCCGGCGGTGGCCAGGAACGACCCCAACCCAAACGTGAGGCTGCTCGCAAGTCCACTCTGCTGATCAGAGAAGTACCCGGAGCAGCCCCACAGAACCTGAACACCGCCCACCGAAGTGGGCACTCTGCAAAAAATAAGGGGTATATGCGTATATAAGTCTATACACATATACCCGAACCTCCCACCCAAAACTGGGCAAACACCGCAAATTGCCCGAAGGCCCGCCTAATACGCCCGAAGGCCCCCCCAAAACGGCCGCAGGAGAAGAGGATGCGACAACGCCGACACTCCCCTTCCCCTGCCGCCCCCCCAAATGCCGCCATCAGCGGTGACGGCCCCGCTGGGACCGCGGAAGGCGGGGAGAAATATTTTGTTCTTCCCGCCCCCCGCGGACCCCCCCAACCCACCCAAGACGGTTGCAGAGGATAGGGAGTACGGCGCACCGTAATACCGTAGCTCCTCTTCCTCTGCATCCCCACCGCGTCCACCATCAAACGGTGGTGGCCCCGCTAGGCCGCGGGAGATAGGGACGAGCGGCGCACCGCAATACCGGCACTCCTCTTCCCCCGCGGCCCCCCTACCGTCGGCCCAGCTCCGACTGAGCTGGCTGCCGACACCCCTCGCCAGACACAGGACCACCGAAGTGGCCCCGCTCCAGCCGCCGCACCGACGGGCTAGTCCCGGCAGTGCGGCCCGCGCAGTGCCTCCTACCGTGAAAACGGCCAGAGACACCGCGCTACCTCCGGTGGGCCCGGGTGTCCGCCTGACACCCCACCCTGGCTGTTGGTCCGCGGCAGGTTTCCCTGCTACCACCCGCAGTCGTTGGGTCCCAACTTGAGCTGACCAGGCTCGTCGTCGGGTCCCAACAGTCGCAGGTGGCATTCCCCCATCCGCCACCCGGGGACGCGTCCGGTAGGAGTCAGCCTCTCCCCCGGAAAAAAGAGATTCGAATTTTCCCACCGGCCACCACCGGTGGTACTCATTCTACCATCTCTTTGGAGCTAGGCTCCACCGTCATACCTACTAATCCACCGCAACGTCCGTCCATTATGGGCCGTCTGCCTAGGACTTCTGAAGCAGTGAACTTTCGGTCATACACCACAGAGTTATGTTTATACTAACTCACCGCCCCGTCGGGCTTAGAGCTTTCTAAACATGCCTCCAATAGCTCGTAGCCACCCCCAAATTATGCGGGGGTGGTTGTACTCGCTATAGACCACCGACCCCGAACATATATAAATTATTAAATTATGTTCGGACCGGGACACGAACCCGGGGACCAGTGCGTGGGTCGTACATTGCTCACCACTACGCCAACTGGCCCGTCAAAAGAGATTCGAATTTTCCCACCGGCCTCCACCGGTGGTACTCATTCTACCATCTCTTTGGAGCTAGGCTCCACCGTCATACCTACTAATCCACCGCAACGTCCGTCCATTATAGGCCGTCTGCCTAGGACTTCTGAAGCAGTGAACTTTCGGTCACACACCACAGAGTTATGTTTATACTAACTCACCGCCCCGTCGGGCTTAGAGCTTTCTAAACATGCCTCCAATAGCTCGTAGCCACCCCCAAATTATGCGGGGGTGGTTGTACTCGCTATAGACCACCGACCCCGAACATATATAAATTATTAAATTATGTTCGGACCGGGACACGAACCCGGGGACCAGTGCGTGGGTCGTACATTGCTCACCACTACGCCAACTGGCCCGTCAACCTAACCTAACCTAACCTAACCTAACCTAACCTAACCTAACCTAACCTAACCTAACCTAACCTAACCTAACCTAACCTAACCTAACCTAACCTAACCTAACCTAACCTAACCTAACCTAACCTAACCTAACCTAACCTAACCTAACCTAACCTAACCTAACCTAACCTAACCTAACCTAACCTAACCTAACCTAACCTAACCTAACCTAACCTAACCTAACCTAACCTAACCTAACCTAACCTAACCTAACCTAACCTAACCTAACCTAACCTAACCTAACCTAACCTAACCTAACCTAACCTAACCTAACCTAACCTAACCTAACCTAACCTAACCTAACCTAACCTAACCTAACCTAACCTAACCTAACCTAACCTAACCTAACCTAACCTAACCTAACCTAACCTAACCTAACCTAACCTAACCTAACCTAACCTAACCTAACCTAACCTAACCTAACCTAACCTAACCTAACCTAACCTAACCTAACCTAACCTAACCTAACCTAACCTAACCTAACCTAACCTAACCTAACCTAACCTAACCTAACCTAACCTAACCTAACCTAACCTAACCTAACCTAACCTAACCTAACCTAACCTAACCTAACCTAACCTAACCTAACCTAACCTAACCTAACCTAACCTAACCTAACCTAACCTAACCTAACCTAACCTAACCTAACCTAACCTAACCTAACCTAACCTAACCTAACCTAACCTAACCTAACCTAACCTAACCTAACCTAACCTAACCTAACCTAACCTAACCTAACCTAACCTAACCTAACCTAACCTAACCTAACCTAACCTAACCTAACCTAACCTAACCTAACCTAACCTAACCTAACCTAACCTAACCTAACCTAACCTAACCTAACCTAACCTAACCTAACCTAACCTAACCTAACCTAACCTAACCTAACCTAACCTAACCTAACCTAACCTAACCTAACCTAACCTAACCTAACCTAACCTAACCTAACCTAACCTAACCTAACCTAACCTAACCTAACCTAACCTAACCTAACCTAACCTAACCTAACCTAACCTAACCTAACCTAACCTAACCTAACCTAACCTAACCTAACCTAACCTAACCTAACCTAACCTAACCTAACCTAACCTAACCTAACCTAACCTAACCTAACCTAACCTAACCTAACCTAACCTAACCTAACCTAACCTAACCTAACCTAACCTAACCTAACCTAACCTAACCTAACCTAACCTAACCTAACCTAACCTAACCTAACCTAACCTAACCTAACCTAACCTAACCTAACCTAACCTAACCTAACCTAACCTAACCTAACCTAACCTAACCTAACCTAACCTAACCTAACCTAACCTAACCTAACCTAACCTAACCTAACCTAACCTAACCTAACCTAACCTAACCTAACCTAACCTAACCTAACCTAACCTAACCTAACCTAACCTAACCTAACCTAACCTAACCTAACCTAACCTAACCTAACCTAACCTAACCTAACCTAACCTAACCTAACCTAACCTAACCTAACCTAACCTAACCTAACCTAACCTAACCTAACCTAACCTAACCTAACCTAACCTAACCTAACCTAACCTAACCTAACCTAACCTAACCTAACCTAACCTAACCTAACCTAACCTAACCTAACCTAACCTAACCTAACCTAACCTAACCTAACCTAACCTAACCTAACCTAACCTAACCTAACCTAACCTAACCTAACCTAACCTAACCTAACCTAACCTAACCTAACCTAACCTAACCTAACCTAACCTAACCTAACCTAACCTAACCTAACCTAACCTAACCTAACCTAACCTAACCTAACCTAACCTAACCTAACCTAACCTAACCTAACCTAACCTAACCTAACCTAACCTAACCTAACCTAACCTAACCTAACCTAACCTAACCTAACCTAACCTAACCTTTTTTTTTTTTTTTTTTTTTTTTTTTTTTTTTTTTTTTTTTTTTTTTTTTTTTTTTATAGTTGGGAAACCCTGTTACGGGTACCCCCGACTTCCCCTGGGGGTTATGTGGCGACTCTCCGGACGCATCCGGCATACCCACTAAAACCCAACTCCCAAACCCCTGCCGCCATGAATGGGACGCCACGGGATCGCTTTCGCATACAACCGCGACGCCCCGACGGTTGGCCGAAGCCACCAACATGAGGCCGCCCTGAAAAGGGCAGCCTCAATATGGGAAGAATTTACAACCACAAAGGACTGCTCCGAAGTCCACCCCGACCATCCACAGGCCAGAGAGTCCCCGGAACAGCCCTAAAACCGCGACAGCAGGAGAAGAGGATGCGGCAACGCCGACACACCCCTCCCCCGCCTGAACTAGACCACAGAGGGCGGGGAGAATTGTGAATTCCACCCACCCCCCGCAGCCCAGCCCCACCAGCACCGAGTCCTCCCCGACCACCCACTGGCCAAAGAGTCCCCGGTGCGAACCTAAACACCGCCCACAAGTGGGCCCCTGCAAAAATAAGCGGTGCCTAAGATCCTACTAAGCGCAGAACCCTAGGCACCTAAAACCTCCCACCCAACAAGGTTGGGCAAACTACCCCAAAGGACCGCAGGGGGGCAAGGATGCGACAACGCCGACACTCCCTGTCCCCCGCGACCCACCCCACCCGAATGGCCACCAAGGCCCCCACCGGCGGGGCCGCTCCCAGTCCACTCTGATAACAGCAGAGAAGTACCCGGAGCGGCCCCGACCAAACCCCAAGACACCGCCCACCGAAGTGGGCTACCACTACCAGACGGCTGCAGAGGACAGGGAGAACGGCGCACCGTAATACCGAGTCTCCTCTTCCTCTGCAGCCCCACCGCCTCCGCCATCTAACGCTGGCGGCCACGTCAGGCCGCGGGGGATAGGGCGAGCGGCGCACCGCAATACCGGCACTCCTCTCCCCCCGCGGTCTCCCTACCCTAGGCCTCGAAGAGAAGAGGACCCCCCCCCAACGCATCCCCTTACGAACCCCGGAGGAAGGAGGAAACACCCCTCAACGAGACCTATAAACCCCACCCAATGGCACCGAAGGGAGGAGGACCCCCACCCAACGCATCCCCCAACGAACCCCGGAGGGTAGGAGAATCACCCCCCAACGTGCCCCCCCCCCTGGCTGTTGGTCCGCGGCGGGTTTCCCCGCTACCACCCGCTCCTGCCCTCAGCAACAGGAGCGAGTGGCATTCCCCTATCCGCCACCTGGGGACGCGTCCGGTAGCAGTCAGCCTCTGCCCCGGAAACCTAACCTAACCTAACCTAACCTAACCTAACCTAACCTAACCTAACCTAACCTAACCTAACCTAACCTAACCTAACCTAACCTAACCTAACCTAACCTAACCTAACCTAACCTAACCTAACCTAACCTAACCTAACCTAACCTAACCTAACCTAACCTAACCTAACCTAACCTAACCTAACCTAACCTAACCTAACCTAACCTAACCTAACCTAACCTAACCTAACCTAACCTAACCTAACCTAACCTAACCTAACCTAACCTAACCTAACCTAACCTAACCTAACCTAACCTAACCTAACCTAACCTAACCTAACCTAACCTAACCTAACCTAACCTAACCTAACCTAACCTAACCTAACCTAACCTAACCTAACCTAACCTAACCTAACCTAACCTAACCTAACCTAACCTAACCTAACCTAACCTAACCTAACCTAACCTAACCTAACCTAACCTAACCTAACCTAACCTAACCTAACCTAACCTAACCTAACCTAACCTAACCTAACCTAACCTAACCTAACCTAACCTAACCTAACCTAACCTAACCTAACCTAACCTAACCTAACCTAACCTAACCTAACCTAACCTAACCTAACCTAACCTAACCTAACCTAACCTAACCTAACCTAACCTAACCTAACCTAACCTAACCTAACCTAACCTAACCTAACCTAACCTAACCTAACCTAACCTAACCTAACCTAACCTAACCTAACCTAACCTAACCTAACCTAACCTAACCTAACCTAACCTAACCTAACCTAACCTAACCTAACCTAACCTAACCTAACCTAACCTAACCTAACCTAACCTAACCTAACCTAACCTAACCTAACCTAACCTAACCTAACCTAACCTAACCTAACCTAACCTAACCTAACCTAACCTAACCTAACCTAACCTAACCTAACCTAACCTAACCTAACCTAACCTAACCTAACCTAACCTAACCTAACCTAACCTAACCTAACCTAACCTAACCTAACCTAACCTAACCTAACCTAACCTAACCTAACCTAACCTAACCTAACCTAACCTAACCTAACCTAACCTAACCTAACCTAACCTAACCTAACCTAACCTAACCTAACCTAACCTAACCTAACCTAACCTAACCTAACCTAACCTAACCTAACCTAACCTAACCTAACCTAACCTAACCTAACCTAACCTAACCTAACCTAACCTAACCTAACCTAACCTAACCTAACCTAACCTAACCTAACCTAACCTAACCTAACCTAACCTAACCTAACCTAACCTAACCTAACCTAACCTTTTTTTTTTTTTTTTTTTTTTTTTTTAACGTCAGGAAATGCATTTATCGCACTGACCCCCTGACCCCCAGGAGGCACTGTGTGGGACTCACAGGCCTAACACCCTTGTGAGAACAAGAGGCGGCCCGTACTACCCACTAAAACCTGACCCCAACCCTCATCCGCCATAGTGGGGCGCCACGGGATCGCGTTAGCATACAACCGCGACGCCCCGGCGGCAGGCCAGATGGTCGGCCCGTCAGGTGAGGGGCCTGCTGAGAAACAGACCCCTCTGTCCACCGAAGTAGACCCCCCAGAAAAGTGAGGCTGCTCGCAAGTCCACTCTGCTGATCAGAGAAGTACCCGGAGCAGCCCCACACAACCTGAACACCGCCCACCGAAGTGGGCACACTGCAAAAAAGAAGGGGTGTATACGTATATAAGTCTATACGTATACACCCAAAACCTCCCACCCAAACGAGTTGGGCAAACCGCAAAACGCCCAAATGGGCCCACCCAAAAACGGCAGCAGGAGAAGAGGATGCGACAACGCCGACACTCCCCTTCCCCTGCCACCCCCTCACATGCCGCCATACAGCGGTGACGGCCCCGCTGGGACCGCGGAAGGCGGGGAGAAATATTTTGTTCTTCCCGCCCCCCGCGGCCCCCCCCCGACAACCCCCCCAAAACGGTTGCAGAGGATAGGGAGTACGGCGCACCGTAATACCGTAGCTCCTCTTCCTCTGCATCCCCACCGCGTCCACCATCCAACGGTGGTGGCCCCGCTAGGCCGCGGGAGATAGGGACGAGCGGCGCACCGCAATACCGGCACTCCTCTTCCCCCGCGGCCCCCCTACCGTCGGCCCAGCTCCGACTGAGCTGGCTGCCGACACCCCTCGCTAGACACAGGACCACCGAAGTGGCCCCGCTCCAGCCGCCGCACCGACGGGCTAGTCCCGGCAGTGCGGCCCGCGCAGTGCCTCCTACCGTGAAAACGGCCAGAGACACCGCGCTACCTCCGGTGGGCCCGGGTGTCCGCCTGACACCCCACCCTGGCTGTTGGTCCGCGGCGGGTTTCCCCGCTACCACTCGCTCCCGTTTGGGGCCGGTTGCGAGTGGCACTCCCCCATCCGCCACCCGGGGACGCGTCCGGTAGGAGTCAGCCTCTCCCCCGGATAAAATGGGTCTCTTTCGCACCGCCTTTCGGCAGTGGTACTCGTCCATAACTTGTGATTTCGGAACTTTCAGAGCAGCCGCAGGGAGCGAGTAGTGCCGGTTCGGTGCGCCGCTCGTCCCCGCCCCCCGCAGAGCCCTTACTAATTCCTACTTTCCGCCATTCCTACTAATCCACCGCAAACGTCAGTTACCTGTCGTCTGAAACAGTGAACTTTCGGACATACCACAGTAGCAGTATGTTGTACTCATTCACCGCATCCATCGGCAAGGGGGGGGGGGGCAGACCCTCGCCAACGGAGTTGGTAAACTTTCCAACAATCCACTATAAGACTCGTTCTCGCACCCTCCCCCCCTCAGAGGAAGGCGCAATCACGCATACGATCGCGGTCTCATGTCCGGGTTGCCCCAGTCACAAGTCCACTCTCGACCCCAGCTAGCTGCTATACTCATTCACTTCAGTGAACTTTCTAACAACCCACTAGATGACTCGTTCTCGCACCCTCCCCCCCTCAGAGGAAGGCACAATCACGCACTCGATCGCAGTCTCATGTCCGGGTTGCCCCAGTCACAAGTCCACTCTCGACAACAACCACAGTGATCCGTTATACTCATTCACCGCAACCATCGGCAAGGGAGGACCCTCTCCAACGGAATTAGTAAACTTTCTAACAATCCACCAAATGACTCGTAGTCCCCTTCAAAAGTGCGAGGGGGGTTGTACTCGCCATCACGCATTCGATCGCAGTCTCATGTCCGGGTTGAGCCCAGTCACAAGTCCACTCTCGACCACAACCGCAGTGTTATACTCATTTGCCACAGCCCTTATCAATGAGATGCCCTCGCCAGGTAATATAGTGATACATTAAGTAAGTACCACAAATAAAATACAAACACGCCACCTCTTTCTGTTCTTAATCATTATTTAGTCGGTCAGTCTGTGAGTGTCTAGCAGCCGTCCGACCCCCACCATCATCCGATCTAGAGCTGTCCCTCCGTTCCCCGCCACCGGTCTCAACCCCGGTTGCGGCGAATCGGAGTTACTCCACTATCGTCCGATTTGGCGGCAGTCCAGTTCCCAGATACCGTATCATGCATTCACTGCACTAGTGAGTGGGTCAGCCACCTCGGGAGTGTCTAGCAGCCGTCCGACTCCCACCATCATCCGATCTAGAGCTGATAAGAGATTCGAATTTTCCCACCCTAAGGTAGTACTCATTCTTCCATCTCTTTGGAACTACACGTTCCCAACCTCAGACCTACTAATTCTCCGCAACTTCCGTCCATTATGGGCCGTCTGCCTAGGACTTCAGAAGCAGTGAACTTTCGGTCAACCGCCATGTATGTTATACTAACTCACAGTCCCCGTCGAGACTTTAGAGCTTTCTAACATGCCACCAATAGCTCGTAGCCACCCCCAAATTATGCGGGGGTGGTTGTACTCGCTATAGACCACCGACCCCGAACATATATAAATTATTAAATTATGTTCGGACCGGGACACGAACCCGGGGACCAGTGGGTGGGTCGTACATTGCTCACCACTACGCCAACTGGCCCGTCTAAAGAGATTCGAATTTTCCCACCCTAAGGTAGTACTCATTCTTCCATCTCTTTGGAACTACACGTTCCCAACCTCAGACCTACTAATTCTCCGCAACTTCCGTCCATTATGGGCCGTCTGCCTAGGACTTCAGAAGCAGTGAACTTTCGGTCAACCGCCATGTATGTTATACTAACTCACAGTCCCCGTCGAGACTTTAGAGCTTTCTAACATGCCACCAATAGCTCGTAGCCACCCCCAAATTATGCGGGGGTGGTTGTACTCGCTATAGACCACCGACCCCGAACATATATAAATTATTAAATTATGTTCGGACCGGGACACGAACCCGGGGACCAGTGGGTGGGTCGTACATTGCTCACCACTACGCCAACTGGCCCGTCAAAAGAGATTCGAATTTTCCCACCGGCCTCCACCGGTGGTACTCATTCTACCATCTCTTTGGAGCTAGGCTCCACCGTCATACCTACTAATCCACCGCAACGTCCGTCCATTATAGGCCGTCTGCCTAGGACTTCTGAAGCAGTGAACTTTCGGTCACACACCACAGAGTTATGTTTATACTAACTCACCGCCCCGTCGGGCTTAGAGCTTTCTAAACATGCCTCCAATAGCTCGTAGCCACCCCCAAATTATGCGGGGGTGGTTGTACTCGCTATAGACCACCGACCCCGAACATATATAAATTATTAAATTATGTTCGGACCGGGACACGAACCCGGGGACCAGTGCGTGGGTCGTACATTGCTCACCACTACGCCAACTGGCCCGTCTAAAATGTGGGTCGAATTTTCCCACCGCCTTTCGACAGTAGTACTCATTCTTATACTGCCCCAGCAGTCTACACATCACAGTTGAACTTTCCGGCTAGTCTTACGAATTAGTGGAGTTTAAGGGTGGTCGTCCACCTCCGCGAGTGCCCGGCAGCCATCTAACACCCACTACAGGCCCATCTGATGCTGTCCCTTCGATGCTACCCGCACCGGTCCGATTTGGCAACCCCGGCGTCCCACCATCATGCGGTCCCCACCATCATTCCGGTACAGGCAGATCGAACAACAACAGCCTTCGATCCGAATTAGCAGGCGAATCTAGTTCCCGGCCAACCTTCGGCTTCCAACTACCCACCGACTTTCTCAGACTTATCGACCGGCCGTACTAGTTCGCCTGTCGTTCCTACTTGCCCACCGCAACACGACGGAAGCGGCAGACTTTCGGAAACACCATACAAGTTGCTCTTACACCCGAAGGCGCAATCGCAATTATCGATCATACCTCGTGTCCAGGTTTACCCCGGTCACAAGTGTAATCTCGAACACGCCACAGTACGCTCTCACACCTCCCCCCCGGCCTGCGGAGGAAGGCGCAATCGCGTGAGTTTGCCCGTTCCCGCACCCCTCTCCCCCGGCCTGCGGGGAGTGGGGCGCGTTCACAGACCCGACCCGCAGTCCGCGTCAGGGCGTCCCCCGTCGCGGTACTACGCTCGGCCACAGCGGTCCGCTATACTCACTCACTATTCTATCAGGCGTCCCCGACGGAGATAGTAAGCTTTCTAACATTCCACCAATGGCTCGTATCCCCCCCCAAATGTGCGGGAGGGGTTGTACTCGCCATTAACCACTGACCCCGAACACATATTAAATTATAAATTGCATTCGGACCGGGACGCGAACCCGGGACCTAGTGCGTGTGGTCGTACATTGCTCACCACTACGCCAACTAGGCCGTCAACCTAACCTAACCTAACCTAACCTAACCTAACCTAACCTAACCTAACCTAACCTAACCTAACCTAACCTAACCTAACCTAACCTAACCTAACCTAACCTAACCTAACCTAACCTAACCTAACCTAACCTAACCTAACCTAACCTAACCTAACCTAACCTAACCTAACCTAACCTAACCTAACCTAACCTAACCTAACCTAACCTAACCTAACCTAACCTAACCTAACCTAACCTAACCTAACCTAACCTAACCTAACCTAACCTAACCTAACCTAACCTAACCTAACCTAACCTAACCTAACCTAACCTAACCTAACCTAACCTAACCTAACCTAACCTAACCTAACCTAACCTAACCTAACCTAACCTAACCTAACCTAACCTAACCTAACCTAACCTAACCTAACCTAACCTAACCTAACCTAACCTAACCTAACCTAACCTAACCTAACCTAACCTAACCTAACCTAACCTAACCTAACCTAACCTAACCTAACCTAACCTAACCTAACCTAACCTAACCTAACCTAACCTAACCTAACCTAACCTAACCTAACCTAACCTAACCTAACCTAACCTAACCTAACCTAACCTAACCTAACCTAACCTAACCTAACCTAACCTAACCTAACCTAACCTAACCTAACCTAACCTAACCTAACCTAACCTAACCTAACCTAACCTAACCTAACCTAACCTAACCTAACCTAACCTAACCTAACCTAACCTAACCTAACCTAACCTAACCTAACCTAACCTAACCTAACCTAACCTAACCTAACCTAACCTAACCTAACCTAACCTAACCTAACCTAACCTAACCTAACCTAACCTAACCTAACCTAACCTAACCTAACCTAACCTAACCTAACCTAACCTAACCTAACCTAACCTAACCTAACCTAACCTAACCTAACCTAACCTAACCTAACCTAACCTAACCTAACCTAACCTAACCTAACCTAACCTAACCTAACCTAACCTAACCTAA
Organism: Boloria euphrosyne; assembly: GCA_951802675.2. Taxonomy (NCBI): domain Eukaryota; kingdom Metazoa; phylum Arthropoda; class Insecta; order Lepidoptera; family Nymphalidae; genus Boloria; species Boloria euphrosyne. The sequence continues at coordinate 22,213 of OX637882.1, forward strand.
CCTAACCTAACCTAACCTAACCTAACCTAACCTAACCTAACCTAACCTAACCTAACCTAACCTAACCTAACCTAACCTAACCTAACCTAACCTAACCTAACCTAACCTAACCTAACCTAACCTAACCTAACCTAACCTAACCTAACCTAACCTAACCTAACCTAACCTAACCTAACCTAACCTAACCTAACCTAACCTAACCTAACCTAACCTAACCTAACCTAACCTAACCTAACCTAACCTAACCTAACCTAACCTAACCTAACCTAACCTAACCTAACCTAACCTAACCTAACCTAACCTAACCTAACCTAACCTAACCTAACCTAACCTAACCTAACCTAACCTAACCTAACCTAACCTAACCTAACCTAACCTAACCTAACCTAACCTAACCTAACCTAACCTAACCTAACCTAACCTTTTTTTTTTTTTTTTTTTTTTTTTAACGTCAGGAAATGCATTTATCGCACTGACCCCCTGAACCCCCAGGAGGCACTGTGTGGGACTCACAGGCCTAACACCCTTGTGAGAACAAGAGGCGGCCCGTACTACCCACTAAAACCTGACCCCAACCCTCATCCGCCATAGTGGGGCGCCACGGGATCGCGTTAGCATACAACCGCGACGCCCCGGCGGCAGGCCAGATGGTCGGCCCGTCAGGTGAGGGGGCTGCTGAGCAACAGACCCCTCTGTCCACCGAAGTGGACCCCCCAGAAAAGTGAGGCTGCTCGCAAGTCCACTCTGCTGATCAGAGAAGTACCCGGAGCAGCCCCACACGCCACGAACACCGCCCACCGTAGTGGGCAACCTGCAAAAAAGAATGGGTATACGCATATATAAATCTATACACGTATACCCGGAACCTCCCACCCAAAACTGGGCAAACGCCATAACGCCCGAAGGCCCACCCAAACGGCAGCAGGAGAAGAGGATGCGACAACGCCGACACTCCCCTTCCCCTGCCGCCCCCTCACATGCCGCCATACAGCGGTGACGGCCCCGCTGGGACCGCGGAGAGCGGGGAGAAATATTTTGTTCTTCCCGCCCCCCGCGGCCCCCCCCGACAACCCCCCCAAAACGGTTGCAGAGGATAGGGAGTACGGCGCACCGTAATACCGTAGCTCCTCTTCCTCTGCATCCCCACCGCGTCCACCATCCAACGGTGGTGGCCCCGCTAGGCCGCGGGAGATAGGGACGAGACAATACCGGCACTCCTCTTCCCCCGCGGCCCCCCTACCGTCGGCCCAGCTCCGACTGAGCTGGCTGCCGACACCCCTCGCTAGACACAGGACCACCGAAGTGGCCCCGCTCCAGCCGCCGCACCGACGGGCTAGTCCCGGCAGTGCGGCCCGCGCAGTGCCTCCTACCGTGAAAACGGCCAGAGACACCGCGCTACCTCCGGTGGGCCCGGGTGTCCGCCTGACACCCCACCCTGGCTGTTGGTCCGCGGCGGGTTTCCCCGCTACCACTCGCTCCCGTTTGGGGCCGGTTGCGAGTGGCACTCCCCCATCCGCCACCCGGGGACGCGTCCGGTAGGAGTCAGCCTCTCCCCCGGAAAAAGGGTGGTCGTCCACCTCCGCGAGTGCCCGGCAGCCATCTAACACCCACTACAGGCCCATCTGATGCTGTCCCTTCGATGCTACCCGCACCGGTCCGATTTGGCAACCCCGGCGTCCCACCATCATGCGGTCCCCACCATCATTCCGGTACGGGCAGATCGAACAACAACAGCCTTCGATCCGAATTAGCAGGCGAATCTAGTTCCCGGCCAACCTTCGGCTTCCAACTACCCACCGACTTTCTCAGACTTATCGACCGGCCGTACTAGTTCGCCTGTCGTTCCTACTTGCCCACCGCAACACGACGGAAGCGGCAGACTTTCGGAAACACCATACAAGTTGCTCTTACACCCGAAGGCGCAATCGCAATTATCGATCATACCTCGTGTCCAGGTTTACCCCGGTCACAAGTGTAATCTCGAACACGCCACAGTACGCTCTCACACCTCCCCCCCGGCCTGCGGAGGAAGGCGCAATCGCGTGAGTTTGCCCGTTCCCGCACCCCTCTCCCCCGGCCTGCGGGGAGTGGGGCGCGTTCACAGACCCGACCCGCAGTCCGCGTCAGGGCGTCCCCCGTCGCGGTACTACGCTCGGCCACAGCGGTCCGCTATACTCACTCACTATTCTATCAGGCGTCCCCGACGGAGATAGTAAGCTTTCTAACATTCCACCAATGGCTCGGGAAGGGTTGTACTCGCCATTAACCACTGACCCCGAACACATATTAAATTATAAATTGCATTCGGACCGGGACGCGAACCCGGGACCTAGTGCGTGTGACAGTTGAACTTTCCGGCTAGTCTTACGAATTAGTGGAGTTTAAGGGTGGTCGTCCACCTCCGCGAGTGCCCGGCAGCCATCTAACACCCACTACAGGCCCATCTGATGCTGTCCCTTCGATGCTACCCGCACCGGTCCGATTTGGCAACCCCGGCGTCCCACCATCATGCGGTCCCCACCATCATTCCGGTACGGGCAGATCGAACAACAACAGCCTTCGATCCGAATTAGCAGGCGAATCTAGTTCCCGGCCAACCTTCGGCTTCCAACTACCCACCGACTTTCTCAGACTTATCGACCGGCCGTACTAGTTCGCCTGTCGTTCCTACTTGCCCACCGCAACACGACGGAAGCGGCAGACTTTCGGAAACACCATACAAGTTGCTCTTACACCCGAAGGCGCAATCGCAATTATCGATCATACCTCGTGTCCAGGTTTACCCCGGTCACAAGTGTAATCTCGAACACGCCACAGTACGCTCTCACACCTCCCCCCCGGCCTGCGGAGGAAGGCGCAATCGCGTGAGTTTGCCCGTTCCCGCACCCCTCTCCCCCGGCCTGCGGGGAGTGGGGCGCGTTCACAGACCCGACCCGCAGTCCGCGTCAGGGCGTCCCCCGTCGCGGTACTACGCTCGGCCACAGCGGTCCGCTATACTCACTCACTATTCTATCAGGCGTCCCCGACGGAGATAGTAAGCTTTCTAACATTCCACCAATGGCTCGTATCCCCCCCCAAATGTGCGGGAAGGGTTGTACTCGCCATTAACCACTGACCCCGAACACATATTAAATTATAAATTGCATTCGGACCGGGACGCGAACCCGGGACCTAGTGCGTGTGGAAACTGCCCCAGCAGTCTACACATCACAGTTGAACTTTCCGGCTAGTCTTACGAATTAGTGGAGTTTAAGGGTGGTCGTCCACCTCCGCGAGTGCCCGGCAGCCATCTAACACCCACTACAGGCCCATCTGATGCTGTCCCTTCGATGCTACCCGCACCGGTCCGATTTGGCAACCCCGGCGTCCCACCATCATGCGGTCCCCACCATCATTCCGGTACGGGCAGATCGAACAACAACAGCCTTCGATCCGAATTAGCAGGCGAATCTAGTTCCCGGCCAACCTTCGGCTTCCAACTACCCACCGACTTTCTCAGACTTATCGACCGGCCGTACTAGTTCGCCTGTCGTTCCTACTTGCCCACCGCAACACGACGGAAGCGGCAGACTTTCGGAAACACCATACAAGTTGCTCTTACACCCGAAGGCGCAATCGCAATTATCGATCATACCTCGTGTCCAGGTTTACCCCGGTCACAAGTGTAATCTCGAACACGCCACAGTACGCTCTCACACCTCCCCCCCGGCCTGCGGAGGAAGGCGCAATCGCGTGAGTTTGCCCGTTCCCGCACCCCTCTCCCCCGGCCTGCGGGGAGTGGGGCGCGTTCACAGACCCGACCCGCAGTCCGCGTCAGGGCGTCCCCCGTCGCGGTACTACGCTCGGCCACAGCGGTCCGCTATACTCACTCACTATTCTATCAGGCGTCCCCGACGGAGATAGTAAGCTTTCTAACATTCCACCAATGGCTCGTATCCCCCCCCAAATGTGCGGGAAGGGTTGTACTCGCCATTAACCACTGACCCCGAACACATATTAAATTATAAATTGCATTCGGACCGGGACGCGAACCCGGGACCTAGTGCGTGTGGTCGTACATTGCTCACCACTACGCCAACTAGGCCGTCAAAAAGAGATTCGAATTTTCCCACCGGCCTCCACCGGTGGTACTCATTCTACCATCTCTTTGGAGCTAGGCTCCACCGTCATACCTACTAATCCACCGCAACGTCCGTCCATTATGGGCCGTCTGCCTAGGACTTCTGAAGCAGTGAACTTTCGGTCACACACCACAGAGTTATGTTTATACTAACTCACCGCCCCGTCGGGCTTAGAGCTTTCTAAACATGCCTCCAATAGCTCGTAGCCACCCCCAAATTATGCGGGGGTGGTTGTACTCGCTATAGACCACCGACCCCGAACATATATAAATTATTAAATTATGTTCGGACCGGGACACGAACCCGGGGACCAGTGCGTGGGTCGTACATTGCTCACCACTACGCCAACTGGCCCGTCAAAGAGATTCAAATTTTCCCACCGGCCTCCACCGGTGGTACTCATTCTACCATCTCTTTGGAGCTAGGCTCCACCGTCATACCTACTAATCCACCGCAACGTCCGTCCATTATAGGCCGTCTGCCTAGGACTTCTGAAGCAGTGAACTTTCGGTCACACACCACAGAGTTATGTTTATACTAACTCACCGCCCCGTCGGGCTTAGAGCTTTCTAAACATGCCTCCAATAGCTCGTAGCCACCCCCAAATTATGCGGGGGTGGTTGTACTCGCTATAGACCACCGACCCCGAACATATATAAATTATTAAATTATGTTCGGACCGGGACACGAACCCGGGGACCAGTGCGTGGGTCGTACATTGCTCACCACTACGCCAACTGGCCCGTCAAGAGATTCGAATTTTCCCACCGGCCTCCACCGGTGGTACTCATTCTACCATCTCTTTGGAGCTAGGCTCCACCGTCATACCTACTAATCCACCGCAACGTCCGTCCATTATGGGCCGTCTGCCTAGGACTTCTGAAGCAGTGAACTTTCGGTCACACACCACAGAGTTATGTTTATACTAACTCACCGCCCCGTCAGGCTTAGAGCTTTCTAAACATGCCTCCAATAGCTCGTAGCCACCCCCAAATTATGCGGGGGTGGTTGTACTCGCTATAGACCACCGACCCCGAACATATATAAATTATTAAATTATGTTCGGACCGGGACACGAACCCGGGGACCAGTGCGTGGGTCGTACATTGCTCACCACTACGCCAACTGGCCCGTCTAAAAGAGATTCGAATTTTCCCACCGGCCTCCACCGGTGGTACTCATTCTACCATCTCTTTGGAGCTAGGCTCCACCGTCATACCTACTAATCCACCGCAACGTCCGTCCATTATAGGCCGTCTGCCTAGGACTTCTGAAGCAGTGAACTTTCGGTCACACACCACAGAGTTATGTTTATACTAACTCACCGCCCCGTCGGGCTTAGAGCTTTCTAAACATGCCTCCAATAGCTCGTAGCCACCCCCAAATTATGCGGGGGTGGTTGTACTCGCTATAGACCACCGACCCCGAACATATATAAATTATTAAATTATGTTCGGACCGGGACACGAACCCGGGGACCAGTGCGTGGGTAAAAGAGATTCGAATTTTCCCACCGGCCTCCACCGGTGGTACTCATTCTACCATCTCTTTGGAACTACACGTTCCCAACCTCAGACCTACTAATTCTCCGCAACTTCCGTCCATTATGGGCCGTCTGCCTAGGACTTCAGAAGCAGTGAACTTTCGGTCAACCGCCATGTATGTTATACTAACTCACAGTCCCCGTCGAGACTTTAGAGCTTTCTAACATGCCACCAATAGCTCGTAGCCACCCCCAAATTATGCGGGGGTGGTTGTACTCGCTATAGACCACCGACCCCGAACATATATAAATTATTAAATTATGTTCGGACCGGGACGCGAACCCGGGGACCAGTGCGTGGGTCGTACATTGCTCACCACTACGCCAACTGGCCCGTCAACCTAACCTAACCTAACCTAACCTAACCTAACCTAACCTAACCTAACCTAACCTAACCTAACCTAACCTAACCTAACCTAACCTAACCTAACCTAACCTAACCTAACCTAACCTAACCTAACCTAACCTAACCTAACCTAACCTAACCTAACCTAACCTAACCTAACCTAACCTAACCTAACCTAACCTAACCTAACCTAACCTAACCTAACCTAACCTAACCTAACCTAACCTAACCTAACCTAACCTAACCTAACCTAACCTAACCTAACCTAACCTAACCTAACCTAACCTAACCTAACCTAACCTAACCTAACCTAACCTAACCTAACCTAACCTAACCTAACCTAACCTAACCTAACCTAACCTAACCTAACCTAACCTAACCTAACCTAACCTAACCTAACCTAACCTAACCTAACCTAACCTAACCTAACCTAACCTAACCTAACCTAACCTAACCTAACCTAACCTAACCTAACCTAACCTAACCTAACCTAACCTAACCTAACCTAACCTAACCTAACCTAACCTAACCTAACCTAACCTAACCTAACCTAACCTAACCTAACCTAACCTAACCTAACCTAACCTAACCTAACCTAACCTAACCTAACCTAACCTAACCTAACCTAACCTAACCTAACCTAACCTAACCTAACCTAACCTAACCTAACCTAACCTAACCTAACCTAACCTAACCTAACCTAACCTAACCTAACCTAACCTAACCTAACCTAACCTAACCTAACCTAACCTAACCTAACCTAACCTAACCTAACCTAACCTAACCTAACCTAACCTAACCTAACCTAACCTAACCTAACCTAACCTAACCTAACCTAACCTAACCTAACCTAACCTAACCTAACCTAACCTAACCTAACCTAACCTAACCTAACCTAACCTAACCTAACCTAACCTAACCTAACCTAACCTAACCTAACCTAACCTAACCTAACCTAACCTAACCTAACCTAACCTAACCTAACCTAACCTAACCTAACCTAACCTAACCTAACCTAACCTAACCTAACCTAACCTAACCTAACCTAACCTAACCTAACCTAACCTAACCTAACCTAACCTAACCTAACCTAACCTAACCTAACCTAACCTAACCTAACCTAACCTAACCTAACCTAACCTAACCTAACCTAACCTAACCTAACCTAACCTAACCTAACCTAACCTAACCTAACCTAACCTAACCTAACCTAACCTAACCTAACCTAACCTAACCTAACCTAACCTAACCTAACCTAACCTAACCTAACCTAACCTAACCTAACCTAACCTAACCTAACCTAACCTAACCTAACCTAACCTAACCTAACCTAACCTAACCTAACCTAACCTAACCTAACCTAACCTAACCTAACCTAACCTAACCTAACCTAACCTAACCTAACCTAACCTAACCTAACCTAACCTAACCTAACCTAACCTAACCTAACCTAACCTAACCTAACCTAACCTAACCTAACCTAACCTAACCTAACCTAACCTAACCTAACCTTTTTTTTTTTTTTTTTTTTTTTTTTTTTTTTTTTTTTTTTATAGTTGGGAAACCCTGTTACGGGTACCCCCGACTTCCCCTGGGGGTTATGTGGTGACTCTCCGGACGCATCCGGCATACCCACTAAAACCCAACTCCCAAACCCCTGCCGCCATGAATGGGACGCCACGGGATCGCTTTCGCATACAACCGCGACGCCCCGACGGTTGGCCGAAGCCACCAACATGAGGCCGCCCTAAAAAGGGCAGCCCCAATATGGGAAGAATTTACAACCATAACGGACTGCTCCGAAGTCCACCCCGACCATCCACAGGCCAGAGAGTCCCTGGAACAGCCCCAAAAAACCACGACAGCAGGAGAAGAGGATGCGGCAACGCCGACACTCCCCCTCCCCCGCCTGAACTCAACCACAGAGGGTGGGGAGAATTGTGAATTCCACCCACCCCCCGCAGCCCAGCCCCACCAGCACCGAGTCCTCCCCGACCACCCACTGGCCAAAGAGTCCCCGGTGCGAACCTAAACACCGCCCACAAGTGGGCCCCTGCAAAAATAAGCGGTGCCTAAGATCCTACTAAGCGCAGAACCCTAGGCACCTAAAACCTCCCACCCAACAAGGTTGGGCAAACTACCCCAAAGGACCGCAGGGGGCAAGGATGCGACAACGCCGACACTCCCTGCCCCCCGCGACCCACCCCACCAGAATGGCCACCAAAGGCCCCCACCGGCGGGGCCGCTCCCAGTCCACTCTGATAACAGCAGAGAAGTACCCGGAGCGGCCCCGACCATACCCCAAGACACCGCCCACCGAAGTGGGCTACCACTACCAAACGGCTGCAGAGGACAGGGAGAACGGCGCACCGTAATACCGAGTCTCCTCTTCCTCTGCAGCCCCACCGCCTCCGCCATCTTACGCTGGCGGCCACGTCAGGCCGCGGGGGATAGGGCGAGCGGCGCACCGCAATACCGGCACTCCTCTCCCCCCGCGGTCTCCCTACCGTCGGCCCACCCTCTGCCAGAGATGGGCCGACCTACATCACCAGTTGCGGGACCGCCCTCCACACTAGACAGTCCCGCCCCCAGTCGCCTACCCGTCGAGCTAGTCCCGACGGGAGGCCCGCGCAGTGCCTCCAACCGGGGTCTGTCGGCCAGAGACACCACGCCTTCCACCAAACGGGCCGAGGTGCCCACCTGGCACCCCACCCTAAAAACCCCCCCACCCCTGGCTGTTGGTCCGCGGTGGGAAATAAATTTCCCACTACCACCTGCAATGCGTTGGGCCCAACAGAGTAGGCAGCTCAGCTCTGCCCACTCCGTTGGACCCAACGCACTGCAGGTGGCGTCCCTCCCATCCGCCAACGGGAGGACGCGCCCGGTAGGAGTCAGCCTCTCCCCCGAGAAGAGATTCGAATTTTCCCACCGGCCTCCACCGGTGGTACTCATTCTACCATCTCTTTGGAGCTAGGCTCCACCGTCATACCTACTAATCCACCGCAACGTCCGTCCATTATGGGCCGTCTGCCTAGGACTTCTGAAGCAGTGAACTTTCGGTCACACACCACAGAGTTATGTTTATACTAACTCACCGCCCCGTCGGGCTTAGAGCTTTCTAAACATGCCTCCAATAGCTCGTAGCCACCCCCAAATTATGCGGGGGTGGTTGTACTCGCTATAGACCACCGACCCCGAACATATATAAATTATTAAATTATGTTCGGACCGGGACACGAACCCGGGGACCAGTGCGTAGATTCGAATTTTCCCACCGGCCTCCACCGGTGGTACTCATTCTACCATCTCTTTTTGGAGCTAGGCTCCACCGTCATACCTACTAATCCACCGCAACGTCCGTCCATTATAGGCCGTCTGCCTAGGACTTCTGAAGCAGTGAACTTTCGGTCACACACCACAGAGTTATGTTTATACTAACTCACCGCCCCGTCGGGCTTAGAGCTTTCTAAACATGCCTCCAATAGCTCGTAGCCACCCCCAAATTATGCGGGGGTGGTTGTACTCGCTATAGACCACCGACCCCGAACATATATAAATTATTAAATTATGTTCGGACCGGGACACGAACCCGGGGACCAGTGCGTGGGTCGTACATTGCTCACCACTACGCCAACTGGCCCGTCAAAATGTGGGTCGAATTTTCCCACCGCCTTTCGACAGTAGTACTCATTCTTATACTGCCCCAGCAGTCTACACATCACAGTTGAACTTTCCGGCTAGTCTTACGAATTAGTGGAGTTTAAGGGTGGTCGTCCACCTCCGCGAGTGCCCGGCAGCCATCTAACACCCACTACAGGCCCATCTGATGCTGTCCCTTCGATGCTACCCGCACCGGTCCGATTTGGCAACCCCGGCGTCCCACCATCATGCGGTCCCCACCATCATTCCGGTACAGGCAGATCGAACAACAACAGCCTTCGATCCGAATTAGCAGGCGAATCTAGTTCCCGGCCAACCTTCGGCTTCCAACTACCCACCGACTTTCTCAGACTTATCGACCGGCCGTACTAGTTCGCCTGTCGTTCCTACTTGCCCACCGCAACGCGACGGAAGCGGCAGACTTTCAGAAACACCATACAAGTTGCTCTTACACCCGAAGGCGCAATCGCAATTATCGATCATACCTCGTGTCCAGGTTTACCCCGGTCACAAGTGTAATCTCGAACACGCCACAGTACGCTCTCACACCTCCCCCCCGGCCTGCGGAGGAAGGCGCAATCGCGTGAGTTGCCCGTTCCCGCACCCCTCTCCCCCGGCCTGCGGGGAGTGGGGCGCGTTCACAGACCCGACCCGCAGTCCGCGTCAGGGCGTCCCCTGTCGCGGTACTACGCTCGGCCACAGCGGTCCGCTATACTCACTCACTATTCTATCAGGCGTCCCCGACGGAGATAGTAAGCTTTCTAACATTCCACCAATGGCTCGTATCCCCCCCCAAATGTGCGGGAAGGGTTGTACTCGCCATTAACCACTGACCCCGAACACATATTAAATTATAAATTGCATTCGGACCGGGACGCGAACCCGGGACCTAGTGCGTGTGGTCGTACATTGCTCACCACTACGCCAACTAGGCCGTCAAATGTGGGTCGAATTTTCCCACCGCCTTTCGACAGTAGTACTCATTCTTATACTGCCCCAGCAGTCTACACATCACAGTTGAACTTTCCGGCTAGTCTTACGAATTAGTGGAGTTTAAGGGTGGTCGTCCACCTCCGCGAGTGCCCGGCAGCCATCTAACACCCACTACAGGCCCATCTGATGCTGTCCCTTCGATGCTACCCGCACCGGTCCGATTTGGCAACCCCGGCGTCCCACCATCATGCGGTCCCCACCATCATTCCGGTACAGGCAGATCGAACAACAACAGCCTTCGATCCGAATTAGCAGGCGAATCTAGTTCCCGGCCAACCTTCGGCTTCCAACTACCCACCGACTTTCTCAGACTTATCGACCGGCCGTACTAGTTCGCCTGTCGTTCCTACTTGCCCACCGCAACGCGACGGAAGCGGCAGACTTTCAGAAACACCATACAAGTTGCTCTTACACCCGAAGGCGCAATCGCAATTATCGATCATACCTCGTGTCCAGGTTTACCCCGGTCACAAGTGTAATCTCGAACACGCCACAGTACGCTCTCACACCTCCCCCCCGGCCTGCGGAGGAAGGCGCAATCGCGTGAGTTGCCCGTTCCCGCACCCCTCTCCCCCGGCCTGCGGGGAGTGGGGCGCGTTCACAGACCCGACCCGCAGTCCGCGTCAGGGCGTCCCCTGTCGCGGTACTACGCTAAATGTGGGTCGAATTTTCCCACCGCCTTTCGACAGTAGTACTCATTCTTATACTGCCCCAGCAGTCTACACATCACAGTTGAACTTTCCGGCTAGTCTTACGAATTAGTGGAGTTTAAGGGTGGTCGTCCACCTCCGCGAGTGCCCGGCAGCCATCTAACACCCACTACAGGCCCATCTGATGCTGTCCCTTCGATGCTACCCGCACCGGTCCGATTTGGCAACCCCGGCGTCCCACCATCATGCGGTCCCCACCATCATTCCGGTACAGGCAGATCGAACAACAACAGCCTTCGATCCGAATTAGCAGGCGAATCTAGTTCCCGGCCAACCTTCGGCTTCCAACTACCCACCGACTTTCTCAGACTTATCGACCGGCCGTACTAGTTCGCCTGTCGTTCCTACTTGCCCACCGCAACGCGACGGAAGCGGCAGACTTTCGGAAACACCATACAAGTTGCTCTTACACCCGAAGGCGCAATCGCAATTATCGATCATACCTCGTGTCCAGGTTTACCCCGGTCACAAGTGTAATCTCGAACACGCCACAGTACGCTCTCACACCTCCCCCCCGGCCTGCGGAGGAAGGCGCAATCGCGTGAGTTTTGCCCGTTCCCGCACCCCTCTCCCCCGGCCTGCGGGGAGTGGGGCGCGTTCACAGACCCGACCCGCAGTCCGCGTCAGGGCGTCCCCCGTCGCGGTACTACGCTCGGCCACAGCGGTCCGCTATACTCACTCACTATTCTATCAGGCGTCCCCGACGGAGATAGTAAGCTTTCTAACATTCCACCAATGGCTCGTATCCCCCCCCAAATGTGCGGGAAGGGTTGTACTCGCCATTAACCACTGACCCCGAACACATATTAAATTATAAATTGCATTCGGACCGGGACGCGAACCCGGGACCTAGTGCGTGTGGTCGTACATTGCTCACCACTACGCCAACTAGGCCGTCAAATGTGGGTCGAATTTTCCCACCGCCTTTCGACAGTAGTACTCATTCTTATACTGCCCCAGCAGTCTACACATCACAGTTGAACTTTCCGGCTAGTCTTACGAATTAGTGGAGTTTAAGGGTGGTCGTCCACCTCCGCGAGTGCCCGGCAGCCATCTAACACCCACTACAGGCCCATCTGATGCTGTCCCTTCGATGCTACCCGCACCGGTCCGATTTGGCAACCCCGGCGTCCCACCATCATGCGGTCCCCACCATCATTCCGGTACAGGCAGATCGAACAACAACAGCCTTCGATCCGAATTAGCAGGCGAATCTAGTTCCCGGCCAACCTTCGGCTTCCAACTACCCACCGACTTTCTCAGACTTATCGACCGGCCGTACTAGTTCGCCTGTCGTTCCTACTTGCCCACCGCAACGCGACGGAAGCGGCAGACTTTCAGAAACACCATACAAGTTGCTCTTACACCCGAAGGCGCAATCGCAATTATCGATCATACCTCGTGTCCAGGTTTACCCCGGTCACAAGTGTAATCTCGAACACGCCACAGTACGCTCTCACACCTCCCCCCCGGCCTGCGGAGGAAGGCGCAATCGCGTGAGTTGCCCGTTCCCGCACCCCTCTCCCCCGGCCTGCGGGGAGTGGGGCGCGTTCACAGACCCGACCCGCAGTCCGCGTCAGGGCGTCCCCTGTCGCGGTACTACGCTCGGCCACAGCGGTCCGCTATACTCACTCACTATTCTATCAGGCGTCCCCGACGGAGATAGTAAGCTTTCTAACATTCCACCAATGGCTCGTATCCCCCCCCAAATGTGCGGGAAGGGTTGTACTCGCCATTAACCACTGACCCCGAACACATATTAAATTATAAATTGCATTCGGACCGGGACGCGAACCCGGGACCTAGTGCGTGTGGTCGTACATTGCTCACCACTACGCCAACTAGGCCGTCAAAAATGTGGGTCGAATTTTCCCACCGCCTTTCGACAGTAGTACTCATTCTTATACTGCCCCAGCAGTCTACACATCACAGTTGAACTTTCCGGCTAGTCTTACGAATTAGTGGAGTTTAAGGGTGGTCGTCCACCTCCGCGAGTGCCCGGCAGCCATCTAACACCCACTACAGGCCCATCTGATGCTGTCCCTTCGATGCTACCCGCACCGGTCCGATTTGGCAACCCCGGCGTCCCACCATCATGCGGTCCCCACCATCATTCCGGTACAGGCAGATCGAACAACAACAGCCTTCGATCCGAATTAGCAGGCGAATCTAGTTCCCGGCCAACCTTCGGCTTCCAACTACCCACCGACTTTCTCAGACTTATCGACCGGCCGTACTAGTTCGCCTGTCGTTCCTACTTGCCCACCGCAACGCGACGGAAGCGGCAGACTTTCGGAAACACCATACAAGTTGCTCTTACACCCGAAGGCGCAATCGCAATTATCGATCATACCTCGTGTCCAGGTTTACCCCGGTCACAAGTGTAATCTCGAACACGCCACAGTACGCTCTCACACCTCCCCCCCGGCCTGCGGAGGAAGGCGCAATCGCGTGAGTTTTTTGCCCGTTCCCGCACCCCTCTCCCCCGGCCTGCGGGGAGTGGGGCGCGTTCACAGACCCGACCCGCAGTCCGCGTCAGGGCGTCCCCCGTCGCGGTACTACGCTCGGCCACAGCGGTCCGCTATACTCACTCACTATTCTATCAGGCGTCCCCGACGGAGATAGTAAGCTTTCTAACATTCCACCAATGGCTCGTATCCCCCCCCAAATGTGCGGGAAGGGTTGTACTCGCCATTAACCACTGACCCCGAACACATATTAAATTATAAATTGCATTCGGACCGGGACGCGAACCCGGGACCTAGTGCGTGTGGTCGTACATTGCTCACCACTACGCCAACTAGGCCGTCAAAAGAGATTCGAATTTTCCCACCGGCCTCCACCGGTGGTACTCATTCTACCATCTCTTTGGAGCTAGGCTCCACCGTCATACCTACTAATCCACCGCAACGTCCGTCCATTATGGGCCGTCTGCCTAGGACTTCTGAAGCAGTGAACTTTCGGTCACACACCACAGAGTTATGTTTATACTAACTCACCGCCCCGTCGGGCTTAGAGCTTTCTAAACATGCCTCCAATAGCTCGTAGCCACCCCCAAATTATGCGGGGGTGGTTGTACTCGCTATAGACCACCGACCCCGAACATATATAAATTATTAAATTATGTTCGGACCGGGACACGAACCCGGGGACCAGTGCGTGGGTCGTACATTGCTCACCACTACGCCAACTGGCCCGTCAACCTAACCTAACCTAACCTAACCTAACCTAACCTAACCTAACCTAACCTAACCTAACCTAACCTAACCTAACCTAACCTAACCTAACCTAACCTAACCTAACCTAACCTAACCTAACCTAACCTAACCTAACCTAACCTAACCTAACCTAACCTAACCTAACCTAACCTAACCTAACCTAACCTAACCTAACCTAACCTAACCTAACCTAACCTAACCTAACCTAACCTAACCTAACCTAACCTAACCTAACCTAACCTAACCTAACCTAACCTAACCTAACCTAACCTAACCTAACCTAACCTAACCTAACCTAACCTAACCTAACCTAACCTAACCTAACCTAACCTAACCTAACCTAACCTAACCTAACCTAACCTAACCTAACCTAACCTAACCTAACCTAACCTAACCTAACCTAACCTAACCTAACCTAACCTAACCTAACCTAACCTAACCTAACCTAACCTAACCTAACCTAACCTAACCTAACCTAACCTAACCTAACCTAACCTAACCTAACCTAACCTAACCTAACCTAACCTAACCTAACCTAACCTAACCTAACCTAACCTAACCTAACCTAACCTAACCTAACCTAACCTAACCTAACCTAACCTAACCTAACCTAACCTAACCTAACCTAACCTAACCTAACCTAACCTAACCTAACCTAACCTAACCTAACCTAACCTAACCTAACCTAACCTAACCTAACCTAACCTAACCTAACCTAACCTAACCTAACCTAACCTAACCTAACCTAACCTAACCTAACCTAACCTAACCTAACCTAACCTAACCTAACCTAACCTAACCTAACCTAACCTAACCTAACCTAACCTAACCTAACCTAACCTAACCTAACCTAACCTAACCTAACCTAACCTAACCTAACCTAACCTAACCTAACCTAACCTAACCTAACCTAACCTAACCTAACCTAACCTAACCTAACCTAACCTAACCTAACCTAACCTAACCTAACCTAACCTAACCTAACCTAACCTAACCTAACCTAACCTAACCTAACCTAACCTAACCTAACCTAACCTAACCTAACCTAACCTAACCTAACCTAACCTAACCTAACCTAACCTAACCTAACCTAACCTAACCTAACCTAACCTAACCTAACCTAACCTAACCTAACCTAACCTAACCTAACCTAACCTAACCTAACCTAACCTAACCTAACCTAACCTAACCTAACCTAACCTAACCTAACCTAACCTAACCTAACCTAACCTAACCTAACCTAACCTAACCTAACCTAACCTAACCTAACCTAACCTAACCTAACCTAACCTAACCTAACCTAACCTAACCTAACCTAACCTAACCTAACCTAACCTAACCTAACCTAACCTAACCTAACCTAACCTAACCTAACCTAACCTAACCTAACCTAACCTAACCTAACCTAACCTTTTTTTTTTTTTTTTTTTTTTTTTTTTTTTTTTTTTTTTTTGTTATCGCTGGGAAATGCATTTCTCGCACGGGCCCCCCTGCTAACCAGGGGGGCACTGTGGGGGACTCGGTGATATACCCCCTAAAACCCAGCGCCCTACTCCAAGCCGCCTTAACGGGACGCCACGGGATCGCATTAAGCATTCAACCGCGACGCCCCAGCGGTTGGCCTAAAGGCCACTCCGATAGGGCTGCTCACAAGTCCACTCTGATAGCAGCAGAGAAGTACCCGGAGCAGCCCTATTAAAACACCAACGCCCACCGAAGTGGGCCCACCACACCGTCATCCTACGGTGACGGCCCCGTCAGGCCGCGGAGGATAGGGACGAGCTGGCACCGAACCGGCACTCACTCCCCCCGCGGTCCGCCCTACCGTCGGCCAAGCCCCACAGGCAAATGCTGCCGACCCCTCACCAGTCGTGAGACCACCCCCCAGCAGTCCCACTCCCAGCCGCCCCCCGCCGAGCTAGTCCCGACGGGCGGCCCGCGCAGTGCCTCCTACCGTGAAAACGGCCAGAGACACCGCGCTCCCGTCTGAAAAGCCGTGGCACCAAACATGCAATTGGCACCACGGCCGCATGCAGCCCCTGCCTATCCCCTCACTAGTCGCGAGACCACTCCCCAGCAGTCCCGCTCCCAGCCGCCCCCCGCCGAGCTAATCCCGACGGGCGGCCCGCGCAATGTCCCCTGCCGTGAAAACGGCAAAAGACACCGCGCACCTCCAAGAGGGCAAAGCCCTTACCCCCCTAACCCCTCACCAGTCGCGAGACCGCAAGCAGTCCCGCTCCCAGCCGCCACCCGCCGAGCTAATCCCGACGAGCGGCCCGCGCAGTGCCTCCTACCGTGAAAACGGCCAGAGACACCGCGCTACCTCCGGTGGGCCGGGGGTGTCCGCCTGACACCCCGCCCTGGCTGTTGGTCCGCGGCGGGTTTCCCCGCTACCACCCGCTCCTGTCCCTCTAAACAGGAGCGGGTGGCGTTCCCCCATCCGCCACCTGGGGACGCGTCCGGTAGCAGTCAGCCTCTGCCCCGGAAAAGAGATTCGAATTTTCCCACCGGCCCCTCAACCGGTGGTACTCATTCTACCATCTCTTCTGGAACTACACGTTCCCAACCTCAGACCTACTAATTCTCCGCAACTTCCGTCCATTATGGGCCGTCTGCCTAGGACTTCAGAAGCAGTGAACTTTCGGTCAACCGCCATGTATGTTATACTAACTCACAGTCCCCGTCGAGACTTTAGAGCTTTCTAACATGCCACCAATAGCTCGTAGCCACCCCCAAATTATGCGGGGGTGGTTGTACTCGCTATAGACCACCGACCCCGAACATATATAAATTATTAAATTATGTTCGGACCGGGACACGAACCCGGGGACCAGTGCGTGGGTCGTACATTGCTCACCACTACGCCAACTGGCCCGTCAACCTAACCTAACCTAACCTAACCTAACCTAACCTAACCTAACCTAACCTAACCTAACCTAACCTAACCTAACCTAACCTAACCTAACCTAACCTAACCTAACCTAACCTAACCTAACCTAACCTAACCTAACCTAACCTAACCTAACCTAACCTAACCTAACCTAACCTAACCTAACCTAACCTAACCTAACCTAACCTAACCTAACCTAACCTAACCTAACCTAACCTAACCTAACCTAACCTAACCTAACCTAACCTAACCTAACCTAACCTAACCTAACCTAACCTAACCTAACCTAACCTAACCTAACCTAACC
>OX637882.1:45000-55000 GCA_951802675.2 Boloria euphrosyne
AACCTAACCTAACCTAACCTAACCTAACCTAACCTAACCTAACCTAACCTAACCTAACCTAACCTAACCTAACCTAACCTAACCTAACCTAACCTAACCTAACCTAACCTAACCTAACCTAACCTAACCTAACCTAACCTAACCTAACCTAACCTAACCTAACCTAACCTAACCTAACCTAACCTAACCTAACCTAACCTAACCTAACCTAACCTAACCTAACCTAACCTAACCTAACCTAACCTAACCTAACCTAACCTAACCTAACCTAACCTAACCTAACCTAACCTAACCTAACCTAACCTAACCTAACCTAACCTAACCTAACCTAACCTAACCTAACCTAACCTAACCTAACCTAACCTAACCTAACCTAACCTAACCTAACCTAACCTAACCTAACCTAACCTAACCTAACCTAACCTAACCTAACCTAACCTAACCTAACCTAACCTAACCTAACCTAACCTAACCTAACCTAACCTAACCTAACCTAACCTAACCTAACCTAACCTAACCTAACCTAACCTAACCTAACCTAACCTAACCTAACCTAACCTAACCTAACCTAACCTAACCTAACCTAACCTAACCTAACCTAACCTAACCTAACCTAACCTAACCTAACCTAACCTAACCTAACCTAACCTAACCTAACCTAACCTAACCTAACCTAACCTAACCTAACCTAACCTAACCTAACCTAACCTAACCTAACCTAACCTAACCTAACCTAACCTAACCTAACCTAACCTAACCTAACCTAACCTAACCTAACCTAACCTAACCTAACCTAACCTAACCTAACCTAACCTAACCTAACCTAACCTAACCTAACCTAACCTAACCTAACCTAACCTAACCTAACCTAACCTAACCTAACCTAACCTAACCTAACCTAACCTAACCTAACCTAACCTAACCTAACCTAACCTAACCTAACCTAACCTAACCTAACCTAACCTAACCTAACCTAACCTAACCTAACCTAACCTAACCTAACCTAACCTAACCTAACCTAACCTAACCTAACCTAACCTAACCTAACCTAACCTAACCTAACCTAACCTAACCTAACCTAACCTAACCTAACCTAACCTAACCTAACCTAACCTAACCTAACCTAACCTAACCTAACCTAACCTAACCTAACCTAACCTAACCTAACCTAACCTAACCTAACCTAACCTAACCTAACCTAACCTAACCTAACCTAACCTAACCTAACCTAACCTAACCTAACCTAACCTAACCTAACCTAACCTAACCTAACCTAACCTAACCTAACCTAACCTAACCTAACCTAACCTAACCTAACCTAACCTAACCTAACCTAACCTAACCTAACCTAACCTAACCTAACCTAACCTAACCTAACCTAACCTAACCTAACCTAACCTAACCTAACCTAACCTAACCTAACCTAACCTAACCTAACCTAACCTAACCTAACCTAACCTAACTACCTAACCTAACCTAACCTAACCTAACCTAACCTAACCTAACCTAACCTAACCTAACCTAACCTAACCTAACCTAACCTAACCTAACCTAACCTAACCTAACCTAACCTAACCTAACCTAACCTAACCTAACCTAACCTAACCTAACCTAACCTAACCTAACCTAACCTAACCTAACCTAACCTAACCTAACCTAACCTAACCTAACCTAACCTAACCTAACCTAACCTAACCTAACCTAACCTAACCTAACCTAACCTAACCTAACCTAACCTAACCTAACCTAACCTAACCTAACCTAACCTAACCTAACCTAACCTAACCTAACCTAACCTAACCTAACCTAACCTAACCTAACCTAACCTAACCTAACCTAACCTAACCTAACCTAACCTAACCTAACCTAACCTAACCTAACCTAACCTAACCTAACCTAACCTAACCTAACCTAACCTAACCTAACCTAACCTAACCTAACCTAACCTAACCTAACCTAACCTAACCTAACCTAACCTAACCTAACCTAACCTAACCTAACCTAACCTAACCTAACCTAACCTAACCTAACCTAACCTAACCTAACCTAACCTAACCTAACCTAACCTAACCTAACCTAACCTAACCTAACCTAACCTAACCTAACCTAACCTAACCTAACCTAACCTAACCTAACCTAACCTAACCTAACCTAACCTAACCTAACCTAACCTAACCTAACCTAACCTAACCTAACCTAACCTAACCTAACCTAACCTAACCTAACCTAACCTAACCTAACCTAACCTAACCTAACCTAACCTAACCTAACCTAACCTAACCTAACCTAACCTAACCTAACCTAACCTAACCTAACCTAACCTAACCTAACCTAACCTAACCTAACCTAACCTAACCTAACCTAACCTAACCTAACCTAACCTAACCTAACCTAACCTAACCTAACCTAACCTAACCTAACCTAACCTAACCTAACCTAACCTAACCTAACCTAACCTAACCTAACCTAACCTAACCTAACCTAACCTAACCTAACCTAACCTAACCTAACCTAACCTAACCTAACCTAACCTAACCTAACCTAACCTAACCTAACCTAACCTAACCTAACCTAACCTAACCTAACCTAACCTAACCTAACCTAACCTAACCTAACCTAACCTAACCTAACCTAACCTAACCTAACCTAACCTAACCTAACCTAACCTAACCTAACCTAACCTAACCTAACCTAACCTAACCTAACCTAACCTAACCTAACCTAACCTAACCTAACCTAACCTAACCTAACCTAACCTAACCTAACCTAACCTAACCTAACCTAACCTAACCTAACCTAACCTAACCTAACCTAACCTAACCTAACCTAACCTAACCTAACCTAACCTAACCTAACCTAACCTAACCTAACCTAACCTAACCTAACCTAACCTAACCTAACCTAACCTAACCTAACCTAACCTAACCTAACCTAACCTAACCTAACCTAACCTAACCTAACCTAACCTAACCTAACCTAACCTAACCTAACCTAACCTAACCTAACCTAACCTAACCTAACCTAACCTAACCTAACCTAACCTAACCTAACCTAACCTAACCTAACCTAACCTAACCTAACCTAACCTAACCTAACCTAACCTAACCTAACCTAACCTAACCTAACCTAACCTAACCTAACCTAACCTAACCTAACCTAACCTAACCTAACCTAACCTAACCTAACCTAACCTAACCTAACCTAACCTAACCTAACCTAACCTAACCTAACCTAACCTAACCTAACCTAACCTAACCTAACCTAACCTAACCTAACCTAACCTAACCTAACCTAACCTAACCTAACCTAACCTAACCTAACCTAACCTAACCTAACCTAACCTAACCTAACCTAACCTAACCTAACCTAACCTAACCTAACCTAACCTAACCTAACCTAACCTAACCTAACCTAACCTAACCTAACCTAACCTAACCTAACCTAACCTAACCTAACCTAACCTAACCTAACCTAACCTAACCTAACCTAACCTAACCTAACCTAACCTAACCTAACCTAACCTAACCTAACCTAACCTAACCTAACCTAACCTAACCTAACCTAACCTAACCTAACCTAACCTAACCTAACCTAACCTAACCTAACCTAACCTAACCTAACCTAACCTAACCTAACCTAACCTAACCTAACCTAACCTAACCTAACCTAACCTAACCTAACCTAACCTAACCTAACCTAACCTAACCTAACCTAACCTAACCTAACCTAACCTAACCTAACCTAACCTAACCTAACCTAACCTAACCTAACCTAACCTAACCTAACCTAACCTAACCTAACCTAACCTAACCTAACCTAACCTAACCTAACCTAACCTAACCTAACCTAACCTAACCTAACCTAACCTAACCTAACCTAACCTAACCTAACCTAACCTAACCTAACCTAACCTAACCTAACCTAACCTAACCTAACCTAACCTAACCTAACCTAACCTAACCTAACCTAACCTAACCTAACCTAACCTAACCTAACCTAACCTAACCTAACCTAACCTAACCTAACCTAACCTAACCTAACCTAACCTAACCTAACCTAACCTAACCTAACCTAACCTAACCTAACCTAACCTAACCTAACCTAACCTAACCTAACCTAACCTAACCTAACCTAACCTAACCTAACCTAACCTAACCTAACCTAACCTAACCTAACCTAACCTAACCTAACCTAACCTAACCTAACCTAACCTAACCTAACCTAACCTAACCTAACCTAACCTAACCTAACCTAACCTAACCTAACCTAACCTAACCTAACCTAACCTAACCTAACCTAACCTAACCTAACCTAACCTAACCTAACCTAACCTAACCTAACCTAACCTAACCTAACCTAACCTAACCTAACCTAACCTAACCTAACCTAACCTAACCTAACCTAACCTAACCTAACCTAACCTAACCTAACCTAACCTAACCTAACCTAACCTAACCTAACCTAACCTAACCTAACCTAACCTAACCTAACCTAACCTAACCTAACCTAACCTAACCTAACCTAACCTAACCTAACCTAACCTAACCTAACCTAACCTAACCTAACCTAACCTAACCTAACCTAACCTAACCTAACCTAACCTAACCTAACCTAACCTAACCTAACCTAACCTAACCTAACCTAACCTAACCTAACCTAACCTAACCTAACCTAACCTAACCTAACCTAACCTAACCTAACCTAACCTAACCTAACCTAACCTAACCTAACCTAACCTAACCTAACCTAACCTAACCTAACCTAACCTAACCTAACCTAACCTAACCTAACCTAACCTAACCTAACCTAACCTAACCTAACCTAACCTAACCTAACCTAACCTAACCTAACCTAACCTAACCTAACCTAACCTAACCTAACCTAACCTAACCTAACCTAACCTAACCTAACCTAACCTAACCTAACCTAACCTAACCTAACCTAACCTAACCTAACCTAACCTAACCTAACCTAACCTAACCTAACCTAACCTAACCTAACCTAACCTAACCTAACCTAACCTAACCTAACCTAACCTAACCTAACCTAACCTAACCTAACCTAACCTAACCTAACCTAACCTAACCTAACCTAACCTAACCTAACCTAACCTAACCTAACCTAACCTAACCTAACCTAACCTAACCTAACCTAACCTAACCTAACCTAACCTAACCTAACCTAACCTAACCTAACCTAACCTAACCTAACCTAACCTAACCTAACCTAACCTAACCTAACCTAACCTAACCTAACCTAACCTAACCTAACCTAACCTAACCTAACCTAACCTAACCTAACCTAACCTAACCTAACCTAACCTAACCTAACCTAACCTAACCTAACCTAACCTAACCTAACCTAACCTAACCTAACCTAACCTAACCTAACCTAACCTAACCTAACCTAACCTAACCTAACCTAACCTAACCTAACCTAACCTAACCTAACCTAACCTAACCTAACCTAACCTAACCTAACCTAACCTAACCTAACCTAACCTAACCTAACCTAACCTAACCTAACCTAACCTAACCTAACCTAACCTAACCTAACCTAACCTAACCTAACCTAACCTAACCTAACCTAACCTAACCTAACCTAACCTAACCTAACCTAACCTAACCTAACCTAACCTAACCTAACCTAACCTAACCTAACCTAACCTAACCTAACCTAACCTAACCTAACCTAACCTAACCTAACCTAACCTAACCTAACCTAACCTAACCTAACCTAACCTAACCTAACCTAACCTAACCTAACCTAACCTAACCTAACCTAACCTAACCTAACCTAACCTAACCTAACCTAACCTAACCTAACCTAACCTAACCTAACCTAACCTAACCTAACCTAACCTAACCTAACCTAACCTAACCTAACCTAACCTAACCTAACCTAACCTAACCTAACCTAACCTAACCTAACCTAACCTAACCTAACCTAACCTAACCTAACCTAACCTAACCTAACCTAACCTAACCTAACCTAACCTAACCTAACCTAACCTAACCTAACCTAACCTAACCTAACCTAACCTAACCTAACCTAACCTAACCTAACCTAACCTAACCTAACCTAACCTAACCTAACCTAACCTAACCTAACCTAACCTAACCTAACCTAACCTAACCTAACCTAACCTAACCTAACCTAACCTAACCTAACCTAACCTAACCTAACCTAACCTAACCTAACCTAACCTAACCTAACCTAACCTAACCTAACCTAACCTAACCTAACCTAACCTAACCTAACCTAACCTAACCTAACCTAACCTAACCTAACCTAACCTAACCTAACCTAACCTAACCTAACCTAACCTAACCTAACCTAACCTAACCTAACCTAACCTAACCTAACCTAACCTAACCTAACCTAACCTAACCTAACCTAACCTAACCTAACCTAACCTAACCTAACCTAACCTAACCTAACCTAACCTAACCTAACCTAACCTAACCTAACCTAACCTAACCTAACCTAACCTAACCTAACCTAACCTAACCTAACCTAACCTAACCTAACCTAACCTAACCTAACCTAACCTAACCTAACCTAACCTAACCTAACCTAACCTAACCTAACCTAACCTAACCTAACCTAACCTAACCTAACCTAACCTAACCTTTTTTTTTTTTTTTTTTTTTTTTTTTTTTTTTTTTTTTTTTTTTTTTTTTTTTTTTTTTTTTTTAACGTCAGGAAATGCATTTATCGCACTGACCCCCTGACCCCCAGGAGGCACTGTGTGGGACTCACAGGCCTAACACCCTTGTGACAAGAGGCGGCCCGTACTACCCACTAAAACCTGACCCCAACCCTCATCCGCCATAGTGGGGCGCCACGGGATCGCGTTAGCATACAACCGTGACGCCCCGGCGGCAGGCCAGATGGTCGGCCCGTCAAGTGAGGGGGCTGCTGAGAAACAGTCCCCTCTGTCCACCGAAGTGGACCCCCCAGAAAAGTGAGGCTGCTCGCAAGTCCACTCTGCTGATCAGAGAAGTACCCGGAGCAGCCCCACACAACCCGAACACCGCCCACCGAAGTGGGCCACCTGCAAAAAAGAAGGGGTGTATACGTATATAAGTCTATACGTATACACCCAAAAACCTCCCACCCAAAATTGGGCAAACGACCTCATCGCCCGAAGGCCCACCAAAACGGAAGCAGGAGAAGAGAATGCGACAACGCCGACACTCCCCTTCCCCTGCCGCCCCCTCACAGTCCGCCATCGAGCGGTGACGGCCCCGCTGGGACCGCGGAGAGCGGGGAGAAATAATTTGTTCTTCCCGCCCCCCGCGGCCCCCGGCCCCCCCCGACAACCCCCCCAAAACGGTTGCAGAGGATAGGGAGTACGGCGCACCGTAATACCGTAGCTCCTCTTCCTCTGCATCCCCACCGCGTCCACCATCCGACGGTGGTGGCCCCGCTAGGCCGCGGGAGATAGGGACGAGCGGCGCACCGCAATACCGGCACTCCTCTTCCCCCGCGGCCCCCCTACCGTCGGCCCAGCTCCGACTGAGCTGGCTGCCGACACCCCTCGCTAGACACAGGACCACCGAAGTGGCCCCGCTCCAGCCGCCGCACCGACGGGCTAGTCCCGGCAGTGCGGCCCGCGCAGTGCCTCCTACCGTGAAAACGGCCAGAGACACCGCGCTACCTCCGGTGGGCCCGGGTGTCCGCCTGACACCCCACCCTGGCTGTTGGTCCGCGGCGGGTTTCCCCGCTACCACTCGCTCCCGTTTGGGGCCGGTTGCGAGTGGCACTCCCCCATCCGCCACCCGGGGACGCGTCCGGTAGGAGTCAGCCTCTCCCCCGGAAAATGGGTCTCTTTCGCACCGCCTTTCGGCAGTGGTACTCGTCCATAACTTGTGATTTCGGAACTTTCAGAGCAGCCGCAGGGAGCGAGTAGTGCCGGTTCGGTGCGCCGCTCGTCCCCGCCCCCCGCAGAGCCCTTACTAATTCCTACTTTCCGCCATTCCTACTAATCCACCGCAAACGTCAGTTACCTGTCGTCTGAAACAGTGAACTTTCGGACATACCACAGTAGCAGTATGTTGTACTCATTCACCGCATCCATCGGCAAGGGGGGGGGGGGCAGACCCTCGCCAACGGAGTTGGTAAACTTTCCAACAATCCACTATAAGACTCGTTCTCGCACCCTCCCCCCCTCAGAGGAAGGCGCAATCACGCATACGATCGCGGTCTCATGTCCGGGTTGCCCCAGTCACAAGTCCACTCTCGACCCCAGCTAGCTGCTATACTCATTCACTTCAGTGAACTTTCTAACAACCCACTAGATGACTCGTTCTCGCACCCTCCCCCCCTCAGAGGAAGGCACAATCACGCACTCGATCGCAGTCTCATGTCCGGGTTGCCCCAGTCACAAGTCCACTCTCGACAACAACCACAGTGATCCGTTATACTCATTCACCGCAACCATCGGCAAGGGAGGACCCTCTCCAACGGAATTAGTAAACTTTCTAACAATCCACCAAATGACTCGTAGTCCCCTTCAAAAGTGCGAGGGGGGTTGTACTCGCCATCACGCATTCGATCGCAGTCTCATGTCCGGGTTGAGCCCAGTCACAAGTCCACTCTCGACCACAACCGCAGTGTTATACTCATTTGCCACAGCCCTTATCAATGAGATGCCCTCGCCAGGTAATATAGTGATACATTAAGTAAGTACCACAAATAAAATACAAACACGCCACCTCTTTCTGTTCTTAATCATTATTTAGTCGGTCAGTCTGTGAGTGTCTAGCAGCCGTCCGACCCCCACCATCATCCGATCTAGAGCTGTCCCTCCGTTCCCCGCCACCGGTCTCAACCCCGGTTGCGGCGAATCGGAGTTACTCCACTATCGTCCGATTTGGCGGCAGTCCAGACCTAACCTAACCTAACCTAACCTAACCTAACCTAACCTAACCTAACCTAACCTAACCTAACCTAACCTAACCTAACCTAACCTAACCTAACCTAACCTAACCTAACCTAACCTAACCTAACCTAACCTAACCTAACCTAACCTAACCTAACCTAACCTAACCTAACCTAACCTAACCTAACCTAACCTAACCTAACCTAACCTAACCTAACCTAACCTAACCTAACCTAACCTAACCTAACCTAACCTAACCTAACCTAACCTAACCTAACCTAACCTAACCTAACCTAACCTAACCTAACCTAACCTAACCTAACCTAACCTAACCTAACCTAACCTAACCTAACCTAACCTAACCTAACCTAACCTAACCTAACCTAACCTAACCTAACCTAACCTAACCTAACCTAACCTAACCTAACCTAACCTAACCTAACCTAACCTAACCTAACCTAACCTAACCTAACCTAACCTAACCTAACCTAACCTAACCTAACCTAACCTAACCTAACCTAACCTAACCTAACCTAACCTAACCTAACCTAACCTAACCTAACCTAACCTAACCTAACCTAACCTAACCTAACCTAACCTAACCTAACCTAACCTAACCTAACCTAACCTAACCTAACCTAACCTAACCTAACCTAACCTAACCTAACCTAACCTAACCTAACCTAACCTAACCTAACCTAACCTAACCTAACCTAACCTAACCTAACCTAACCTAACCTAACCTAACCTAACCTAACCTAACCTAACCTAACCTAACCTAACCTAACCTAACCTAACCTAACCTAACCTAACCTAACCTAACCTAACCTAACCTAACCTAACCTAACCTAACCTAACCTAACCTAACCTAACCTAACCTAACCTAACCTAACCTAACCTAACCTAACCTAACCTAACCTAACCTAACCTAACCTAACCTAACCTAACCTAACCTAACCTAACCTAACCTAACCTAACCTAACCTAACCTAACCTAACCTAACCTAACCTAACCTAACCTAACCTAACCTAACCTAACCTAACCTAACCTAACCTAACCTAACCTAACCTAACCTAACCTAACCTAACCTAACCTAACCTAACCTAACCTAAC
>OX637882.1:60000-77500 GCA_951802675.2 Boloria euphrosyne
GTGAGGCTGCTCGCAAGTCCACTCTGCTGATCAGAGAAGTACCCGGAGCAGCCCCACACAACCCGAACACCGCCCACCGAAGTGGGCCACCTGCAAAAAAAAAGAAGGGGTGTATACGTATATAAGTCTATACGTATACACCCAAAAACCTCCCACCCAAACAAATTGGGCAAACCTCAAAATGCCCAAACTGGCCCACCCAAAAACGGCAGCAGGAGAAGAGGATGTGACAACGCCGACACTCCCCTTCCCCTGCCGCCCCCTCACATGCCGCCATCAGCGGTGACGGCCCCGCTGGGACCGCGGAAGGCGGGGAGAAATATTTTGTTCTTCCCACCCCCCGCGGCCCCCCCCAGCCCACCCAAGACGGTTGCAGAGGATAGGGAGTACGGCGCACCGTAATACCGTAGCTCCTCTTCCTCTGCATCCCCACCGCGTCCACCATCAAACGGTGGTGGCCCCGCTAGGCCGCGGGAGATAGGGCGAGCGGCGCACCGCAATACCGGCACTCCTCTTCCCCCGCGGCCCCCCTACCGTCGGCCCAGCTCCGGACCAAGCTGGCTGCCGACAACCCTCGCTAGACGCAGGACCACCGAAGCGGCCCTGCTCCAGCCGCCGCACCGTCGGGCTAGCCCCGACAGCACGGCCCGCGCAGTGCCTCCTACCGTGAAAACGGCCAGAGACACCGCGCTACCCCCCGGTGGGCCCGGGTGTCCGCCTGACACCCCACCCTGGCTGTTGGTCCGCGGCGGGTTTCCCCGCTACCACCCGCCCCTGCCCTTAGCAACAGGAGCGAGTGGCGTTCCCCCATCCGCCACCTGGGGACGCGTCCGGTAGCAGTCAGCCTCTGCCCCGGATTTTTTTTTTAAAATGTGGGTCGAATTTTCCCACCGCCTTTCGACAGTAGTACTCATTCTTATACTGCCCCAGCAGTCTACACATCACAGTTGAACTTTCCGGCTAGTCTTACGAATTAGTGGAGTTTAAGGGTGGTCGTCCACCTCCGCGAGTGCCCGGCAGCCATCTAACACCCACTACAGGCCCATCTGATGCTGTCCCTTCGATGCTACCCGCACCGGTCCGATTTGGCAACCCCGGCGTCCCACCATCATGCGGTCCCCACCATCATTCCGGTACAGGCAGATCGAACAACAACAGCCTTCGATCCGAATTAGCAGGCGAATCTAGTTCCCGGCCAACCTTCGGCTTCCAACTACCCACCGACTTTCTCAGACTTATCGACCGGCCGTACTAGTTCGCCTGTCGTTCCTACTTGCCCACCGCAACGCGACGGAAGCGGCAGACTTTCGGAAACACCATACAAGTTGCTCTTACACCCGAAGGCGCAATCGCAATTATCGATCATACCTCGTGTCCAGGTTTACCCCGGTCACAAGTGTAATCTCGAACACGCCACAGTACGCTCTCACACCTCCCCCCCGGCCTGCGGAGGAAGGCGCAATCGCGTGAGTTGCCCGTTCCCGCACCCCTCTCCCCCGGCCTGCGGGGAGTGGGGCGCGTTCACAGACCCGACCCGCAGTCCGCGTCAGGGCGTCCCCCGTCGCGGTACTACGCTCGGCCACAGCGGTCCGCTATACTCACTCACTATTCTATCAGGCGTCCCCGACGGAGATAGTAAGCTTTCTAACATTCCACCAATGGCTCGTATCCCCCCCCAAATGTGCGGGAAGGGTTGTACTCGCCATTAACCACTGACCCCGAACACATATTAAATTATAAATTGCATTCGGACCGGGACGCGAACCCGGGACCTAGTGCGTGTGGTCGTACATTGCTCACCACTACGCCAACTAGGCCGTCAAAATGTGGGTCGAATTTTCCCACCGCCTTTCGACAGTAGTACTCATTCTTATACTGCCCCAGCAGTCTACACATCACAGTTGAACTTTCCGGCTAGTCTTACGAATTAGTGGAGTTTAAGGGTGGTCGTCCACCTCCGCGAGTGCCCGGCAGCCATCTAACACCCACTACAGGCCCATCTGATGCTGTCCCTTCGATGCTACCCGCACCGGTCCGATTTGGCAACCCCGGCGTCCCACCATCATGCGGTCCCCACCATCATTCCGGTACAGGCAGATCGAACAACAACAGCCTTCGATCCGAATTAGCAGGCGAATCTAGTTCCCGGCCAACCTTCGGCTTCCAACTACCCACCGACTTTCTCAGACTTATCGACCGGCCGTACTAGTTCGCCTGTCGTTCCTACTTGCCCACCGCAACGCGACGGAAGCGGCAGACTTTCGGAAACACCATACAAGTTGCTCTTACACCCGAAGGCGCAATCGCAATTATCGATCATACCTCGTGTCCAGGTTTACCCCGGTCACAAGTGTAATCTCGAACACGCCACAGTACGCTCTCACACCTCCCCCCCGGCCTGCGGAGGAAGGCGCAATCGCGTGAGTTGCCCGTTCCCGCACCCCTCTCCCCCGGCCTGCGGGGAGTGGGGCGCGTTCACAGACCCGACCCGCAGTCCGCGTCAGGGCGTCCCCCGTCGCGGTACTACGCTCGGCCACAGCGGTCCGCTATACTCACTCACTATTCTATCAGGCGTCCCCGACGGAGATAGTAAGCTTTCTAACATTCCACCAATGGCTCGTATCCCCCCCCAAATGTGCGGGAAGGGTTGTACTCGCCATTAACCACTGACCCCGAACACATATTAAATTATAAATTGCATTCGGACCGGGACGCGAACCCGGGACCTAGTGCGTGTGGTCGTACATTGCTCACCACTACGCCAACTAGGCCGTCAAAGAGATTCGAATTTTCCCACCGGCCTCCACCGGTGGTACTCATTCTACCATCTCTTTGGAGCTAGGCTCCACCGTCATACCTACTAATCCACCGCAACGTCCGTCCATTATAGGCCGTCTGCCTAGGACTTCTGAAGCAGTGAACTTTCGGTCACACACCACAGAGTTATGTTTATACTAACTCACCGCCCCGTCAGGCTTAGAGCTTTCTAAACATGCCTCCAATAGCTCGTAGCCACCCCCAAATTATGCGGGGGTGGTTGTACTCGCTATAGACCACCGACCCCGAACATATATAAATTATTAAATTATGTTCGGACCGGGACACGAACCCGGGGACCAGTGCGTGGGTCGTACATTGCTCACCACTACGCCAACTGGCCCAACCTAACCTAACCTAACCTAACCTAACCTAACCTAACCTAACCTAACCTAACCTAACCTAACCTAACCTAACCTAACCTAACCTAACCTAACCTAACCTAACCTAACCTAACCTAACCTAACCTAACCTAACCTAACCTAACCTAACCTAACCTAACCTAACCTAACCTAACCTAACCTAACCTAACCTAACCTAACCTAACCTAACCTAACCTAACCTAACCTAACCTAACCTAACCTAACCTAACCTAACCTAACCTAACCTAACCTAACCTAACCTAACCTAACCTAACCTAACCTAACCTAACCTAACCTAACCTAACCTAACCTAACCTAACCTAACCTAACCTAACCTAACCTAACCTAACCTAACCTAACCTAACCTAACCTAACCTAACCTAACCTAACCTAACCTAACCTAACCTAACCTAACCTAACCTAACCTAACCTAACCTAACCTAACCTAACCTAACCTAACCTAACCTAACCTAACCTAACCTAACCTAACCTAACCTAACCTAACCTAACCTAACCTAACCTAACCTAACCTAACCTAACCTAACCTAACCTAACCTAACCTAACCTAACCTAACCTAACCTAACCTAACCTAACCTAACCTAACCTAACCTAACCTAACCTAACCTAACCTAACCTAACCTAACCTAACCTAACCTAACCTAACCTAACCTAACCTAACCTAACCTAACCTAACCTAACCTAACCTAACCTAACCTAACCTAACCTAACCTAACCTAACCTAACCTAACCTAACCTAACCTAACCTAACCTAACCTAACCTAACCTAACCTAACCTAACCTAACCTAACCTAACCTAACCTAACCTAACCTAACCTAACCTAACCTAACCTAACCTAACCTAACCTAACCTAACCTAACCTAACCTAACCTAACCTAACCTAACCTAACCTAACCTAACCTAACCTAACCTAACCTAACCTAACCTAACCTAACCTAACCTAACCTAACCTAACCTAACCTAACCTAACCTAACCTAACCTAACCTAACCTAACCTAACCTAACCTAACCTAACCTAACCTAACCTAACCTAACCTAACCTAACCTAACCTAACCTAACCTAACCTAACCTAACCTAACCTAACCTAACCTAACCTAACCTAACCTAACCTAACCTAACCTAACCTTTTTTTTTTTTTTTTTTTTTTTTTTTTTTTTTTTTTTTTTTTTAACGTCAGGAAATGCATTTATCGCACTGACCCCCTGAACCCCCAGGAGGCACTGTGTGGGACTCACAGGCCTAACACCCTTGTGAGAACAAGAGGCGGCCCATACTACCCACTAAAACCTGACCCCAACCCTCATCCGCCATAGTGGAGCGCCACGGGATCGCGTTAGCATACAACCGCGACGCCCCGGCGGCAGGCCAGATGGTCGGCCCGTCAGGTGAGGGGGCTGCTGAGAAACAGACCCCTCCGTCCACCGAAGTAGACCCCCCAGAAAAGTGAGGCTGCTCGCAAGTCCTCTCTGCTGATCAGAGAAGTACCCGGAGCAGCCCCACACAACCCGAACACCGCCCACCGAAGTGGGCACACTGCAAAAAAGAAGGGGTGTATACGTATATAAGTCTATACGTATACACCCAAAACCTCCCACCCAAACGAGTTGGGCAAACCGCAAAACGCCCAAATGGGCCCACCCAAAAACGGCAGCAGGAGAAGAGGATGCGACAACGCCGACACTCCCCTTCCCCTGCCACCCCCTCACATGCCGCCATACAGCGGTGACGGCCCCGCTGGGACCGCGGAAGGCGGGGAGAAATATTTTGTTCTTCCCGCCCCCCGCGGCCCCCCCCGACAACCCCCCCAAAACGGTTGCAGAGGATAGGGAGTACGGCGCACCGTAATACCGTAGCTCCTCTTCCTCTGCATCCCCACCGCGTCCACCATCCAACGGTGGTGGCCCCGCTAGGCCGCGGGAGATAGGGACGAGCGGCGCACCGCAATACCGGCACTCCTCTTCCCCCGCGGCCCCCCTACCGTCGGCCCAGCTCCGACTGAGCTGGCTGCCGACACCCCTCGCTAGACACAGGACCACCGAAGTGGCCCCGCTCCAGCCGCCGCACCGACGGGCTAGTCCCGGCAGTGCGGCCCGCGCAGTGCCTCCTACCGTGAAAACGGCCAGAGACACCACGCTACCTCCGGTGGGCCCGGGTGTCCGCCTGACACCCCACCCTGGCTGTTGGTCCGCGGCGGGTTTCCCCGCTACCACTCGCTCCCGTTAGGGGCCAGGTGCGAGTGGCATTCCCCCATCCGCCACCTGGGGACGCGCCCGGTAGGAGACAGCCTCTCCCCCGGGTAATTCGAATTTTCCCACCGGCCTCCACCGGTGGTACTCATTCTACCATCTCTTTTGGAGCTAGGCTCCACCGTCATACCTACTAATCCACCGCAACGTCCGTCCATTATGGGCCGTCTGCCTAGGACTTCTGAAGCAGTGAACTTTCGGTCACACACCACAGAGTTATGTTTATACTAACTCACCGCCCCGTCAGGCTTAGAGCTTTCTAAACATGCCTCCAATAGCTCGTAGCCACCCCCAAATTATGCGGGGGTGGTTGTACTCGCTATAGACCACCGACCCCGAACATATATAAATTATTAAATTATGTTCGGACCGGGACACGAACCCGGGGACCAGTGCGTGGGTCGTACATTGCTCACCACTACGCCAACTGGCCCGTCTAAAAGAGATTCGAATTTTCCCACCGGCCTCCACCGGTGGTACTCATTCTACCATCTCTTTGGAGCTAGGCTCCACCGTCATACCTACTAATCCACCGCAACGTCCGTCCATTATGGGCCGTCTGCCTAGGACTTCTGAAGCAGTGAACTTTCGGTCACACACCACAGAGTTATGTTTATACTAACTCACCGCCCCGTCGGGCTTAGAGCTTTCTAAACATGCCTCCAATAGCTCGTAGCCACCCCCAAATTATGCGGGGGTGGTTGTACTCGCCATAGACCACCGACCCCGAACATATATAAATTATTAAATTATGTTCGGACCGGGACACGAACCCGGGGACCAGTGCGTGGGTCGTACATTGCTCACCACTACGCCAACTGGCCCGTCAAAAAGAGATTCGAATTTTCCCACCGGCCTCCACCGGTGGTACTCATTCTACCATCTCTTTGGAGCTAGGCTCCACCGTCATACCTACTAATCCACCGCAACGTCCGTCCATTATAGGCCGTCTGCCTAGGACTTCTGAAGCAGTGAACTTTCGGTCACACACCACAGAGTTATGTTTATACTAACTCACCGCCCCGTCAGGCTTAGAGCTTTCTAAACATGCCTCCAATAGCTCGTAGCCACCCCCAAATTATGCGGGGGTGGTTGTACTCGCTATAGACCACCGACCCCGAACATATATAAATTATTAAATTATGTTCGGACCGGGACACGAACCCGGGGACCAGTGCGTGGGTCGTACATTGCTCACCACTACGCCAACTGGCCCGTCAACCTAACCTAACCTAACCTAACCTAACCTAACCTAACCTAACCTAACCTAACCTAACCTAACCTAACCTAACCTAACCTAACCTAACCTAACCTAACCTAACCTAACCTAACCTAACCTAACCTAACCTAACCTAACCTAACCTAACCTAACCTAACCTAACCTAACCTAACCTAACCTAACCTAACCTAACCTAACCTAACCTAACCTAACCTAACCTAACCTAACCTAACCTAACCTAACCTAACCTAACCTAACCTAACCTAACCTAACCTAACCTAACCTAACCTAACCTAACCTAACCTAACCTAACCTAACCTAACCTAACCTAACCTAACCTAACCTAACCTAACCTAACCTAACCTAACCTAACCTAACCTAACCTAACCTAACCTAACCTAACCTAACCTAACCTAACCTAACCTAACCTAACCTAACCTAACCTAACCTAACCTAACCTAACCTAACCTAACCTAACCTAACCTAACCTAACCTAACCTAACCTAACCTAACCTAACCTAACCTAACCTAACCTAACCTAACCTAACCTAACCTAACCTAACCTAACCTAACCTAACCTAACCTAACCTAACCTAACCTAACCTAACCTAACCTAACCTAACCTAACCTAACCTAACCTAACCTAACCTAACCTAACCTAACCTAACCTAACCTAACCTAACCTAACCTAACCTAACCTAACCTAACCTAACCTAACCTAACCTAACCTAACCTAACCTAACCTAACCTAACCTAACCTAACCTAACCTAACCTAACCTAACCTAACCTAACCTAACCTAACCTAACCTAACCTAACCTAACCTAACCTAACCTAACCTAACCTAACCTAACCTAACCTAACCTAACCTAACCTAACCTAACCTAACCTAACCTAACCTAACCTAACCTAACCTAACCTAACCTAACCTAACCTAACCTAACCTAACCTAACCTAACCTAACCTAACCTAACCTAACCTAACCTAACCTAACCTAACCTAACCTAACCTAACCTAACCTAACCTAACCTAACCTAACCTAACCTAACCTAACCTAACCTAACCTAACCTAACCTAACCTAACCTAACCTAACCTAACCTAACCTAACCTAACCTAACCTAACCTAACCTAACCTAACCTAACCTAACCTAACCTAACCTAACCTAACCTAACCTAACCTAACCTAACCTAACCTAACCTAACCTAACCTAACCTAACCTAACCTAACCTAACCTAACCTAACCTAACCTAACCTAACCTAACCTAACCTAACCTAACCTAACCTAACCTAACCTAACCTAACCTAACCTAACCTAACCTAACCTAACCTAACCTAACCTAACCTAACCTAACCTAACCTAACCTAACCTAACCTAACCTAACCTAACCTAACCTAACCTAACCTAACCTAACCTTTTTTTTTTTTTTTTTTTTTTTTTATCGTTGGGAAATGCATTTCTCGCACGGGCCCCCTGCTAACCAGAGGGCACTGTGGGGGACTCGATGACATACCCCCTAAAACCCAACGCCTAACCCCAATCCGCCATAGTGGGACGCCGCGGGATCGCGTTAGCATACAACCGCGACGCCCCGGCGGTGGCCAGGAATGACCCCAACCCAAACGTGAGGCTGCTCGCAAGTCCACTCTGCTGATCAGAGAAGTACCCGGAGCAGCCCCACAGAACCTGAACACCGCCCACCGAAGTGGGCACTCTGCAAAAAATAAGGGGTATATGCGTATATAAACTACACGCATATACCCAAACCTCCCACCCAAAACTGGGCAAACACCGAAAAATTGCCCGAAGGCCCGCCTAATACGCCCGAAGGCCCCCCCAAACGGCCGCAGGAGAAGAGGATGCGACAACGCCGACACTCCCCTTCCCCTGCCGCCCCCTCACCTGCCGCCATCAGCGGTGACGGCCCCGCTGGGACCGCGGAAAGCGGGGAGAAATATTTTGTTCTTCCCGCCCCCCGCGGCCCCCCCCCGACAACCCCCCCAAAACGGTTGCAGAGGATAGGGAGTACGGCGCACCGTAATACCGTAGCTCCTCTTCCTCTGCATCCCCACCGCGTCCACCATCCAACGGTGGTGGCCCCGCTAGGCCGCGGGAGATAGGGACGAGCGGCGCACCGCAATACCGGCACTCCTCTTCCCCCGCGGCCCCCCTACCGTCGGCCCAGCTCCGACTGAGCTGGCTGCCGACACCCCTCGCTAGACACAGGACCACCGAAGTGGCCCCGCTCCAGCCGCCGCACCGACGAGCTAGTCCCGGCAGTGCGGCCCGCGCAGTGCCTCCTACCGTGAAAACGGCCAGAGACACCGCGCTACCTCCGGTGGGCCCGGGTGTCCGCCTGACACCCCACCCTGGCTGTTGGTCCGCGGCAGGTTTCCCTGCTACCACCCGCAGTCGTTGGGTCCCAACTTGAGCTGACCAGGCTCGTCGTCGGGTCCCAACAGTCGCGGGTGGCATTCCCCCATCCGCCACCTGGGGACGCGCCCGGTAGGAGACAGCCTCTCCCCCGGGAAAATGTGGGTCGAATTTTCCCACCGCCTTTCGACAGTAGTACTCATTCTTATACTGCCCCAGCAGTCTACACATCACAGTTGAACTTTCCGGTAGTCTTACGTATAGTGGAGTTTAAGGGTGGTCCTCCACCTCCGCGAGTGCCCGGCAGCCATCTAACACCCACTACAGGCCCATCTGATGCTGTCCCTTCAATGCTACCCGCACCGGTCCGATTTGGCAACCCCGGCGTCCCACCATCATGCGGTCCCCACCATCATTCCGGTACAGGCAGATCGAACAACAACAGCCTTCGATCCGAATTAGCAGGCGAAGATAGTAACCGGCCAACCTTCAGCTTCCAACTACCCACCGACATTCTCAGACTTATCGACCGGCCGTACTAGTTCGCCTGTCGTTCCTACTTGCCCACCGCAACGCGACGGAAGCGGCAGACTTTCGGAAACACCATTCAGTTGCTCTTACACCCGAAGGCGCAATCGCAATTATCGATCATACCTCGTGTCCAGGTTTACCCAGGTCACAAGTGTAATCTCGAACACGCCACAGTACGCTCTCACACCTCCCCCCCGGCCTGCGGAGGAAGGCGCAATCGCGTGAGTTGCCCGTTCCCGCACCCCTCTCCCCCGGCCTGCGGGGAGTGGGGCGCGTTCACAGACCCGACCCGCAGTCCGCGTCAGGGCGTCCCCCGTCGCGGTACTACGCTCGGCCACAGCGGTCCGCTATACTCACTCACTATTCTATCAGGCGTCCCCGACGGAGATAGTAAGCTTTCTAACATTCCACCAATGGCTCGTATCCCCCCCCAAATGTGCGGGAAGGGTTGTACTCGCCATTAACCACTGACCCCGAACACATATTAAATTATAAATTGCATTCGGACCGGGACGCGAACCCGGGACCTAGTGCGTGTGGTCGTACATTGCTCACCACTACGCCAACTAGGCCGTCAACCTAACCTAACCTAACCTAACCTAACCTAACCTAACCTAACCTAACCTAACCTAACCTAACCTAACCTAACCTAACCTAACCTAACCTAACCTAACCTAACCTAACCTAACCTAACCTAACCTAACCTAACCTAACCTAACCTAACCTAACCTAACCTAACCTAACCTAACCTAACCTAACCTAACCTAACCTAACCTAACCTAACCTAACCTAACCTAACCTAACCTAACCTAACCTAACCTAACCTAACCTAACCTAACCTAACCTAACCTAACCTAACCTAACCTAACCTAACCTAACCTAACCTAACCTAACCTAACCTAACCTAACCTAACCTAACCTAACCTAACCTAACCTAACCTAACCTAACCTAACCTAACCTAACCTAACCTAACCTAACCTAACCTAACCTAACCTAACCTAACCTAACCTAACCTAACCTAACCTAACCTAACCTAACCTAACCTAACCTAACCTAACCTAACCTAACCTAACCTAACCTAACCTAACCTAACCTAACCTAACCTAACCTAACCTAACCTAACCTAACCTAACCTAACCTAACCTAACCTAACCTAACCTAACCTTTTTTTTTTTTTTTTTTTTTTTTTTTTTTTTTTTTTTTTTTTTTTTTTTTTTTAACGTGTGGAAAACCCTGTTCCCGGGTACCCGCCGCCTGGGGAAGCGACGGGTTATGTGGGGCTCCTGCCGTGCAAAGATGGTAAACGCACGGCAGCCTACCCACTAAAAACCACACGAGATCCACTCTGTCGCCTTGGTGCTGGGGTCACAGGTATCCAGATTCGTCTGTAAACCCCAGCGGCGAGGGCCTGTCGAGGCTCGTCTCGATGTCAGGGGCAAAGGTGTTAGTACCCCTGACGGCCTTCTTGAGTGGCACGCGGTGGACTCCGCGCGCGCCTACTCGGGCCAGGTGATTAGACGGCAGGCTTCCCCAAGCCTACCGCCCTCTGGCCAGTGTTAGGGGGGGAGGTGGCGATCATGTGCCGCCCTCCGGCGCCCGGTCCTTCTGCGGCGGATAGCGAGATCAGAAGTCGCCTCCCTCTCTCGCTCCGCCACCTCCTTCTGCGACATTACGGTCTCGCAGAAGGACAGGACGGCGTCCCAGGACCTTTCACTACCGGCCATGGCAGAGATCACGGCCGGCAGCGTCAGGTCCTCCCCCACAACACTAATAAGCGCC
Organism: Boloria euphrosyne; assembly: GCA_951802675.2. Classification (NCBI taxonomy): domain Eukaryota; kingdom Metazoa; phylum Arthropoda; class Insecta; order Lepidoptera; family Nymphalidae; genus Boloria; species Boloria euphrosyne. The sequence continues at coordinate 71,349 of OX637882.1, forward strand.
TGGCGCTCAGTCGCCCAAGCTGGGCACTCCTCCAGCGTATGCTGGGCCGACTCGTCGGGACAGGTGTCGCAGTGGTGGCAACGCGGAGAGGGCTCCCTCCCAGCGACCCGACACAGGTACCCCCCGAAGCAACCATGCCCCGAAAGGATCTGCGTGGTGCGGAAGGTTAGGACGCCATGCCGTCTGCCAAACCACTGCTCAAGAATCGGACGAACCGCCTCGATAGTCCGTCGGCCAGCGCAAGGGTGCTCCAGCCTGGACTTCCATTCTTCAAGTGCGGCAACCCGCTCGTTCTCCACTTCGATGGGGCATGTTGCTGTGCTGTGGTCCCTGGACGCTAGGCCTCGACGCCGACGATATACCGACGCCAAGGAAAGCGCATCCAGGTCCCAGGGTATGACAGTTGCCAACAAACACGCTACCTCACTAGAGATGGTACGGTACCCCCTGATGACCCTGATCGCCATTGCTCTCTGCGCCCTCCGCAGCAGAGCAACGTTTCCGCGATCCAGGGCATCCGCCCACACTGGGGCACCGTACATGGCCATGGAACGCACCACATTTGTGTAGAGCCTCCTGGTCACCACGCTCGGTCCGCCGATGTTGGGAAGGAGCCTGCTCAGAGCTGCAGACTCCTTCAATAATCGCGGCACAAGGGCTTCGAAGTGCGCATGGAAGTCCCATCGGCTGTCGAGTACGACTCCCAGGTACTTCATCGTACTCTTCACGCCGATGCGGACCCCCTCCACTGTTATGTGCGCATCCGATGCAGGCGCTTTTCGAGGACCGTGGAAGCAAATGGCCTCAGACTTATCAAGAGCGACTTGTAGTCCCAGTCGCCGGATTCTAGTCACCACATGCGCGACCGCTGCAGTTACCAAAATCGCCGCTTCTCTGAAAGTCACCTGTCGCGCCGTGACCAGCGTGTCATCGGCGTAGCAGGTGACCTCCACGCCTCGCAAAACGGCGCCCCTGAGCACCCAATCATATCCGATGTTCCACAAGAGTGGTCCAAGTACCGACCCCTGCGGAACACCGCATACGACTTCCCTGCTTTCCCATCCATCGTGCACTGGGAACGTCACTCGCCTCTCAGACAGGTAGGCCCCTACCACGCGGCGGAGGTAGTTTGGCACCCCATGGTAGCGGAGTGCCTCCCTAATGCAGCTCCAAGGCAACGTGTTAAACGCATTCGCGATATCCAGTGAAACCGCAATAACAACGTTGCCCCGAGAGACTGCCTCCAGCGCCTGGGACCGGACGCGCAGAATGGCATCCACAGTAGAACGTCCACCGCGGAAGCCAAACTGGACATCTGAGAGGTTTGGTCCACGCTGCTGTAAGTGAGCCAATAAGCGTCCGGCAACCACACGTTCAAAGAGTTTTGCCACTTCATCCAGGAGAACAATGGGACGATACGCAGAGGGAGATTCCACAGGTCGTCCCTCTTTTTGGAGGAGAACTAACCTGCCTGTCTTCCACCGCTGTGGAATTATGGCTTGAGCCAGACAGGCAGTGAATAGTTCTCGAACTCGCGTCTCCAAAGACTCCATGGCCAAAACCCAAACTCTTCCAGGGACCCCATCAGGGCCGGGAGCAACATTTTTCGCCCGGAGGCGCGCCACAGCTGCTGTCATCTCCTCTTCGTCAACTTGTGGTACCTCATTGGTACCTTCCGTGTGATCTGAAGGTGACCCCATAGGTGGCGGCTGGTGTTCTGCCTGCGCACCATGTGGGAACAAGGCTCCGACTACTTCCCGTACTACGCTAGGCTGCAGAGACTGCGTGAGTGGGGGAACCCGAGGACGGAGCTTGTTACGCACCATCCTATAAGGTGTCCCCCAGGGATCGCTGTCAAGTTCTTCCAGCATGCGCTGCCTAGCCATAGTCTGCGACTCAGAGATTGCGATCTGCAGGTTGGTCTTCAGGGTAGTGTAGGAAAGGTACAACCTATCTTCCTCCGTCTGGTGTCGCATTCTATCCACCTCGTTCAAGCTTCTGAAGCGCCTCCTTCGACAGCGCATATATCGGCGTCTGGCGGCCACACACTCCTTGCGCAGTTGCGCTATCGCCGCCGACCACCAGTATACCTGGCGCTTGGCTGGGCAGCGCCTTGACCGAGGCATGGAGGCATCGCAGATTTGCGTTATAATCTCGTTGAGCCGTTCTGCAGAGTCCGCAATAGCCTCGGTGTTCTGCGGTAGCCATGAGGCCACTAATGCCGCCTCTTTCACCAATTCAACGTCCAGGCACTTGAGTTGCCACCTCGGACCGTTGCCTACTGAGTTCCGGCTGGGGCCTGGCGGCATCGCCAGATGTGTGGAGATTTCGAGAATGATATAAAGGTGGTCCGAGAGAGTCTCCACATCATCCAGCACTCGCCAGCCCTGAACACGGCGTGCTAAGGCTGGGCTCGCGAACGTGATGTCCACGATGGACCCGCCCTGCCGTCGCACGCACGTGTTGGCCGTACCTCGGTTAAGGACGGTCAGGTTGGTGGCAACTATCCACTCTGCAAGGGCCCTTCCCCTCGCGTCCTCCACTGCCGAACCCCACATTGAGGACTTGGAGTTCAGGTCCCCGGCAAGAAGAACTTCCGCCGGCTGGAATCTATTAATTAGCTCCCCCAACCTATCCAAGAACTCTTCAAACTCCGCAAGAGTTTTGTTGGGGGAGAAATACACTCCAACCACTACCATCTGCCCCAGCAGTGCCGCAACGCATCCCGAACCCTTTACCACACGAGTAAAAGACGGGGCGCCCGCGGCGACCTGGGTCACGATGGCGACTTGGCAATCGGTATCCCCTGCCCAGTTTTCACGCGGAGGAACTGAATATGGCTCCGCAACTACCGCAACCTGTACCGACCACTGAACCAGGCTCTGGACAAACAGGTCCTGGGCCCTGGCGCAGTGGTTCAGGTTCGCCTGTAAAACTCTTAGGGTCGTCATTGTTTACCGATGCCCTTATCCTCCTCTTCCCTAGTTTGGGTAGGCTGTCCTTGGGCCGATAGTCCAGATATAGCTCTCCTTCCTTTCCGTCCAGTCGGTTTTCTTGAACGGGTGCAGGCGTTGCTCCCCACAATGTGGTCTGCTGACCTGTTTGCCGTCTCACAGACAGCGCAGTGGGGTTTCGATGTGCATTGGTTACGGGTGTGGCCTGACTGTCCACACCTGTAGCAGAGGCCGCTACGATCTATTGGCCCCGTACATCGCGCCGCAACGTGCCCTTCCTCCTGACAGCGGAAGCACCGTTGTCGTCGTGACTGAAGCAGCTTAACCTGCGCAGACACTAGTCCTACATTCAGGCGGCCACAGTCCACTACCTTCTTGGCAGCAGTTACTGGACACCGCACCCACGCCGACCCTAATCCTATGCGGTCACGACGTATCTCTCCAACTCTCACTGATGAGGGCGAGCAGCCACCTGCTCTTCCAACAACCTCCGCCAGTTCGTCAGGCGTCACGGAGTCATCCAGACCAACAACTCGTATCTCCGCGCATTTTGTCGGCCTGGATATCACTACATCCTCCTCACTCAGCACGCCTCTTATTTTACATGCCAGAGCGTCCGCCTTTTCGGCGTTGTTTTTGCCGGGCAACTCTAACATTCTGGCCCCTGTGGTTGCTACTTTGAACCGGAGATCTTTGATCCCCAGCTCCTCCGGGCGAACATCACGCTTCACCCTAGCGAATACGTCGCTATAAGTTAGGCGCTTAGTTGCCCCTGGCTGTAGCCGAATAACCACCACCGCTGATCTTGGCGGGCGAAGCTTCTGTGTCTTGGGCCTCGGCTGGTTTTGTTTGCTCTTTTCCTTCTTTTTCGAGCCCTTTCTTTTCACCACCTTCCATTCCTCCGACAGAGTGGCGGGAGCAGGGGGTAAAATACGGGGGCTCTCTGGTACGACCGGTCCGACCGACGGTTGAGATGCCCTGGCCTTCAGTTTCCTCCCCTGCTTCTTTTTGTTCCTCTTACTTGGAGGATTTGCTTTGGATACCAGAGTGGTCGCGGCGGTAACCGACTCCACTCGATCAAGTGGTATCGTCTCGGTGTTCGTACCGTCCACTAATGAGGAGCAGGCACGCTGCTCAAGGAGCTGACGTTGAAGTACTCCGAAACGTGCATTTAACGTGGACTCCACCTGGACTGTAACCGCTCGGACTAGCTCATCCGCACTCAATGTTGGTGTCGCAGGAAGTGGTGGTAGCAATGGTGCTGCGCGAGCCCGTTCCAACTCTGACTTCATGTCTTGCACCTCCTTCTTCAAGTCAGCCACCTCCAACCGAAGCTTATCATTGCTCGCTCGGAGCTGCGCCGCTTCCTCCGTTGCTGTGCGCTGGGCGAGCAACTCTACAGCACCCGCAATCGCACTCGCCGCATCTTTTAGTGCCCTGACAAACGTGCCCTTTAAGTTGCCTGATTTTGTTGCAACTGCTTCGACGATCTCCAGGCTGGACTTTACTTTTTCCTGGAGCTGTATCACTGTGTTTCCCTCCCCATCCACTATAATTGGGTTGGTGGACACGTCTGAGTGTGGTGGACTGGCTCTGGATCTAGTCCTCAGTGCTAACACCATGTCCGCCACTTCCTGTTCCGCTCTAAGCCTCAGGTCCTCCTTCTTGGCTTCGTTAAGAGCCTTTTGGGCCTCCGCGAGTCCCACATATTGCCCAGTTGTTGGTGGGCGACCTCTTCCACGATTAATTGCCATGTTGGTCTGTGGCCTCTTGTCTTCGTCCGGTGTTTTGGACTGGCCACGGGTGATAGTTGTTTTCACCTTGGGCCGTTTATCTTCATCTGGCGTCGATGATTGACTGCGGCATCCTCGTATTGCAGTACCTTTAGCAGGCACACTGCCAACAGCCTTTGCGAGTCCAACTCGCCTTCCTCCTCTCTCTGCCCCAACACTAACTCCGCCCTTCACGGGCCTCTTCACCACACCGCCCTTCTCGGGCCCCGCATCTCTCCTTCCAGCTACTTCTCCGCCCTTCTCGGGCACCACATCCCTAAATTCTAACTCTCCGCCCTTCTCGGGCTCCTCCCGGACATCACAGAAGCTGAAGTTGCCCCCCCCAGAATTCGTGGGGCAGCACGCCGTAGCATGAAGGGATTCCCGGCGGATTATCACGCCGGTACCCTCCTGGGGTAGACTCTCTTTACTGTCAGCTTGCATGATGGAAGGTGTGCTGATCCACAGCTTTGGCTTTGTATACGGTGAGCTCCGCTAGGCCGTGGGGTTAACAAACCCCTAAAGGTGCGCCCACACCTGTTGGTTTTGGTTCGCGGCGGGTTTCCCCGCTACCACCCACTAAAAGCGGGTGGCATTCCCCTATCCACCACCTGGGGACGCGCCCGGTAGGAGAACCAACAACTCCCTCGGGAACCTAACCTAACCTAACCTAACCTAACCTAACCTAACCTAACCTAACCTAACCTAACCTAACCTAACCTAACCTAACCTAACCTTTTTTTTTTTTTTTTTTTTTTTTTTTTTTTTTTTTTTTTTTTTTTTTTTTTTTTTTTTTTATCGTTGGGAAATGCATTTCTCGCACGGGCCCCCTGCTAACCAGAGGGCACTGTGAGGGACTCGATGATAATACCCCCTAAAACCCAACGCCTAACCCCAATCCGCCATAATGGGACGCCGCGGGATCGCGTTAGCATACAACCGCGACGCCCCGGCGGTGGCCAGGAAGACCCCAACCCAAACGTGAGGCTGCTCGCAAGTCCACTCTGCTGATCAGAGAAGTACCCGGAGCAGCCCCACACGACCTAAACACCGCCCACCGAAGTGGGCACTCTGCAAAAATAAGGGGTATATGCGTATATAAGACTATACGCATATACCCGAACCTCCCACCCAAAACTGGGCAAACGCCAAATTGCCCGAAGGCCCGCCTATGCGCCCGAAGGCCCCCCCAAACAGCCGCAGGAGAAGAGGATGCGACAACGCCGACACTCCCCTTCCCCTGCCGCCCCCACACATGCCGCCATCAGCGGTGACGGCCCCGCTGGGACCGCGGAAGACGGGGAGAAATATTTTGTTCTTCCCGCCCCCCGCGGCCCCCCCCGACAACCCCCCCAAAACGGTTGCAGAGGATAGGGAGTACGGCGCACCGTAATACCGTAGCTCCTCTTCCTCTGCATCCCCACCG
>OX637882.1:80000-85000 GCA_951802675.2 Boloria euphrosyne
ACCTAACCTAACCTAACCTAACCTAACCTAACCTAACCTAACCTAACCTAACCTAACCTAACCTAACCTAACCTAACCTAACCTAACCTAACCTAACCTAACCTAACCTAACCTAACCTAACCTAACCTAACCTAACCTAACCTAACCTAACCTAACCTAACCTAACCTAACCTAACCTAACCTAACCTAACCTAACCTAACCTAACCTAACCTAACCTAACCTAACCTAACCTAACCTAACCTAACCTAACCTAACCTAACCTAACCTAACCTAACCTAACCTAACCTAACCTAACCTAACCTAACCTAACCTAACCTAACCTAACCTAACCTAACCTAACCTAACCTAACCTAACCTAACCTAACCTAACCTAACCTAACCTAACCTAACCTAACCTAACCTAACCTAACCTAACCTAACCTAACCTAACCTAACCTAACCTAACCTAACCTAACCTAACCTAACCTAACCTAACCTAACCTAACCTAACCTAACCTAACCTAACCTAACCTAACCTAACCTAACCTAACCTAACCTAACCTAACCTAACCTAACCTAACCTAACCTAACCTAACCTAACCTAACCTAACCTAACCTAACCTAACCTAACCTAACCTAACCTAACCTAACCTAACCTAACCTAACCTAACCTAACCTAACCTAACCTAACCTAACCTAACCTAACCTAACCTAACCTAACCTAACCTAACCTAACCTAACCTAACCTAACCTAACCTAACCTAACCTAACCTAACCTAACCTAACCTAACCTAACCTAACCTAACCTAACCTAACCTAACCTAACCTAACCTAACCTAACCTAACCTAACCTAACCTAACCTAACCTAACCTAACCTAACCTAACCTAACCTAACCTAACCTAACCTAACCTAACCTAACCTAACCTAACCTAACCTAACCTAACCTAACCTAACCTAACCTAACCTAACCTAACCTAACCTAACCTAACCTAACCTAACCTAACCTAACCTAACCTAACCTAACCTAACCTAACCTAACCTAACCTAACCTAACCTAACCTAACCTAACCTAACCTAACCTAACCTAACCTAACCTAACCTAACCTAACCTAACCTAACCTAACCTAACCTAACCTAACCTAACCTAACCTAACCTAACCTAACCTAACCTAACCTAACCTAACCTAACCTAACCTAACCTAACCTAACCTAACCTAACCTAACCTAACCTAACCTAACCTAACCTAACCTAACCTAACCTAACCTAACCTAACCTAACCTAACCTAACCTAACCTAACCTAACCTAACCTAACCTAACCTAACCTAACCTAACCTAACCTAACCTAACCTAACCTAACCTAACCTAACCTAACCTAACCTAACCTAACCTAACCTAACCTAACCTAACCTAACCTAACCTAACCTAACCTAACCTAACCTAACCTAACCTAACCTAACCTAACCTAACCTAACCTAACCTAACCTAACCTAACCTAACCTAACCTAACCTAACCTAACCTAACCTAACCTAACCTAACCTAACCTAACCTAACCTAACCTAACCTAACCTAACCTAACCTAACCTAACCTAACCTAACCTAACCTAACCTAACCTAACCTAACCTAACCTAACCTAACCTAACCTAACCTAACCTAACCTAACCTAACCTAACCTAACCTAACCTAACCTAACCTAACCTAACCTAACCTAACCTAACCTAACCTAACCTAACCTAACCTAACCTAACCTAACCTAACCTAACCTAACCTAACCTAACCTAACCTAACCTAACCTAACCTAACCTAACCTAACCTAACCTAACCTAACCTAACCTAACCTAACCTAACCTAACCTAACCTAACCTAACCTAACCTAACCTAACCTAACCTAACCTAACCTAACCTAACCTAACCTAACCTAACCTAACCTAACCTAACCTAACCTAACCTAACCTAACCTAACCTAACCTAACCTAACCTAACCTAACCTAACCTAACCTAACCTAACCTAACCTAACCTAACCTAACCTAACCTAACCTAACCTAACCTAACCTAACCTAACCTAACCTAACCTAACCTAACCTAACCTAACCTAACCTAACCTAACCTAACCTTTTTTTTTTTTTTTTTTTTTTTTTTTTTTTTTTTATAGTTGGGAAACCCTGTTACGGGTACCCCCGACTTCCCCTGGGGGTTATGTGGTGACTCTCCGGACGCATCCGGCATACCCACTAAAACCCAACTCCCGAACCCCTGCCGCCATGAATGGGACGCCACGGGATCGCTTTCGCATACAACCGTGACGCCCCGACGGTTGGCCGAAGCCACCAACATGAGGCCGCCCTGAAAAGGGCAGCCCCATTATGGGAAGAATTTACAACCAATAAGGACTACTCCAAGTCCACCCCAACCATCCACAGGCCAGAGAGTCCCTGGAGCAGCCCCAAAGAACCACGACAGCAGGAGAAGAGGATGCGGCAACGCCGACACTCCCCCTCCCCCGCTTGGCCACGACCACAGAGGGCGGGGAGAACTGTGAATTCCTCCCACCCCCCGCAGCCCAGCCCCACCAGCACCGAGTCCTCCCCGACCACCCACTGGCCAAAGAGACCCCGGTGCAGACCTCACTCCGCCCACAAGTGGGCACCTGCCAAAATAAGCGGTGCCTAAAATCCTACCCTACGAGCAGAACCCTAGGCACCTATACCTCCCACCCAACAAGTTGGGTACACGTCTCTTGCCCAAAACTGAGCCCTCCCAGAAGCGGCTGCAGGAGAGGAAGATGTGACAAAACGCCAACAATCTCCCTCCCCCAAAGCCGCCCCTACACTACCCCAAAAGGATCGCAGGGGACAAGGATGCGACAACGCCGACTTCCCTGTCCCCCGCGACCCACCCCACCCGAATGGCCACCAAAGGCCCCCGCCGGCGGGGCCGCTCCCAGTCCACTCTGATAACAGCAGAGAAGTACCCGGAGCGGCCCCACCGACCACGCTACACCCACCGAAGTAGGCCCGTCAAACCCAAACGGTTGCAGAGGATAGGGAGTACGGCGCATCGCAATACCGTAGCTCCTCTTCCTCTGCATCCCCACCGCGTCCACCATCAAAACGGTGGTGGCCCCGCTAGGCCGCGGGAGATAGGGACGAGCGGCGCACCGCAATACCGGCACTCCTCTTCCCCCGCGGCCCCCCTACCGTCGGCCCAGCTCCGACTGAGCTGGCTGCCGACACCCCTCGCTAGACGCAGGACCACCGAAGTGGCCCCGCTCCAGCCGCCGCACCGACGGGCTAGTCCCGGCAGTGCGGCCCGCGCAGTGCCTCCTACCGTGAAAACGGCCAGAGACACCGCGCTACCTCCGGTGGGCCCGGGTGTCCGCCTGACACCCCACCCTGGCTGTTGGTCCGCGGCGGGTTTCCCCGCTACCACTCGCTCCCGTTTGGGGCCAGGTGCGAGTGGCATTCCCCCATCCGCCACCCGGGGACGCGTCCGGTAGGAGTCAGCCTCTCCCCCGGATCGAATTTTCCCACCGGCCTCCACCGGTGGTACTCATTCTACCATCTCTTTGGAGCTAGGCTCCACCGTCATACCTACTAATCCACCGCAACGTCCGTCCATTATAGGCCGTCTGCCTAGGACTTCTGAAGCAGTGAACTTTCGGTCACACACCACAGAGTTATGTTTATACTAACTCACCGCCCCGTCGGGCTTAGAGCTTTCTAAACATGCCTCCAATAGCTCGTAGCCACCCCCAAATTATGCGGGGGTGGTTGTACTCGCTATAGACCACCGACCCCGAACATATATAAATTATTAAATTATGTTCGGACCGGGACACGAACCCGGGGACCAGTGCGTGGGTCGTACATTGCTCACCACTACGCCAACTGGCCCGTCATATGGATGGTCGAATTTTCCCACCGGCCTCCACCGGTGGTACTCATTCTACCATCTCTTTGGAGCTAGGCTCCACCGTCATACCTACTAATCCACCGCAACGTCCGTCCATTATAGGCCGTCTGCCTAGGACTTCTGAAGCAGTGAACTTTCGGTCACACACCACAGAGTTATGTTTATACTAACTCACCGCCCCGTCAGGCTTAGAGCTTTCTAAACATGCCTCCAATAGCTCGTAGCCACCCCCAAATTATGCGGGGGTGGTTGTACTCGCTATAGACCACCGACCCCGAACATATATAAATTATTAAATTATGTTCGGACCGGGAAACGAACCCGGGGACCAGTGCGTGGGTCGTACATTGCTCACCACTACGCCAACTGGCCCGTCAACCTAACCTAACCTAACCTAACCTAACCTAACCTAACCTAACCTAACCTAACCTAACCTAACCTAACCTAACCTAACCTAACCTAACCTAACCTAACCTAACCTTTTTTTTTTTTTTTTTTTTTTTTTTATCGTTGGGAAATGCATTTCTCGCACGGGCCCCCTGCTAACCAGGGGGCACTGTGAGGGACTCGATGACATACCCCCTAAAACCCAACGCCTAACCCCCAATCCGCCATAGTGGGACGCCGCGGGATCGCGTTAGCATACAACCGCGACGCCCCGGCGGTGGCCAGGAAGACCCCAACCCAAACGTGAGGCTGCTCGCAAGTCCACTCTGCTGATCAGAGAAGTACCCGGAGCAGCCCCACACGACCTAAACACCGCCCACCGAAGTGGGCACTCTGCAAAAAAAAGAATGGGTATACGCATATATAGATCTATACACGTATACCCGATACCTCCCACCCAAACTGGGCAAACGTCTAAAACGCCCGAAGGCCCGTCCTATACGCCCGAAGGCCCCCCCCAAACGGCAGCAGGAGAAGAGGATGCGACAACGCCGACACTCCCCTTCCCCTGCCGCCCCCTCACATGCCGCCATACAGCGGTGACGGCCCCGCTGGGACCGCGGAAGGCGGGGAGAAATATTTTGTTCTTCCCGCCCCCCGCGGCCCCCCCCGACAACCCCCCCAAAACGGTTGCAGAGGATAGGGAGTACGGCGCA
>OX637882.1:87500-167500 GCA_951802675.2 Boloria euphrosyne
CCTAACCTAACCTAACCTAACCTAACCTAACCTAACCTAACCTAACCTAACCTAACCTAACCTAACCTAACCTAACCTAACCTAACCTAACCTAACCTAACCTAACCTAACCTAACCTAACCTAACCTAACCTAACCTAACCTAACCTAACCTAACCTAACCTAACCTAACCTAACCTAACCTAACCTAACCTAACCTAACCTAACCTAACCTAACCTAACCTAACCTAACCTAACCTAACCTAACCTAACCTAACCTAACCTAACCTAACCTAACCTAACCTAACCTAACCTAACCTAACCTAACCTAACCTAACCTAACCTAACCTAACCTAACCTAACCTAACCTAACCTAACCTAACCTAACCTAACCTAACCTAACCTAACCTAACCTAACCTAACCTAACCTAACCTAACCTAACCTAACCTAACCTAACCTAACCTAACCTAACCTAACCTAACCTAACCTAACCTAACCTAACCTAACCTAACCTAACCTAACCTAACCTAACCTAACCTAACCTAACCTAACCTAACCTAACCTAACCTAACCTAACCTAACCTAACCTAACCTAACCTAACCTAACCTAACCTAACCTAACCTAACCTAACCTAACCTAACCTAACCTAACCTAACCTAACCTAACCTAACCTAACCTAACCTAACCTAACCTAACCTAACCTAACCTAACCTAACCTAACCTAACCTAACCTAACCTAACCTAACCTAACCTAACCTAACCTAACCTAACCTAACCTAACCTAACCTAACCTAACCTAACCTAACCTTTTTTTTTTTTTTTTTTTTTTTTTTTTTATAGTTGGGAAACCCTGTTACGGGTACCCCCGACTTCCCCTGGGGGTTATGTGGTGACTCTCCGGACGCATCCGGCATACCCACTAAAACCCAACTCCCAAACCCCTGCCGCCATGAATGGGACGCCACGGGATCGCTTTCGCATACAACCGCGACGCCCCGACGGTTGGCCGAAGCCACCAACATGAGGCCGCCCTGAAAAGGGCAGCCCCAATATGGGAAGAATTTACAACCATAACGGACTGCTCCGAAGTCCACCCCGACCATCCACAGGCCAGAGAGTCCCTGGAACAGCCCCAAAAAACCACGACAGCAGGAGAAGAGGATGCGGCAACGCCGACACTCCCCCTCCCCCGCCTGAACTCAACCACAGAGGGTGGGGAGAATTGTGAATTCCACCCACCCCCCGCAGCCCAGCCCCACCAGCACCGAGTCCTCCCCGACCACCCACTGGCCAAAGAGTCCCCGGTGCGAACCTAAACACCGCCCACAAGTGGGCCCCTGCAAAAATAAGCGGTGCCTAAGATCCTACTAAGCGCAGAACCCTAGGCACCTAAAACCTCCCACCCAACAAGGTTGGGCAAACTACCCCAAAGGACCGCAGGGGGCAAGGATGCGACAACGCCGACACTCCCTGCCCCCCGCGACCCACCCCACCAGAATGGCCACCAAAGGCCCCCACCGGCGGGGCCGCTCCCAGTCCACTCTGATAACAGCAGAGAAGTACCCGGAGCGGCCCCGACCATACCCCAAGACACCGCCCACCGAAGTGGGCTACCACTACCAAACGGCTGCAGAGGACAGGGAGAACGGCGCACCGTAATACCGAGTCTCCTCTTCCTCTGCAGCCCCACCGCCTCCGCCATCTTACGCTGGCGGCCACGTCAGGCCGCGGGGGATAGGGCGAGCGGCGCACCGCAATACCGGCACTCCTCTCCCCCCGCGGTCTCCCTACCGTCGGCCCACCCTCTGCCAAAGATGGGCCGACCTACATCACCAGTTGCGGGACCGCCCTCCACACTAGACAGTCCCGCCCCCAGTCGCCTACCCGTCGAGCTAGTCCCGACGGGAGCGGGGTCTGTCGGCCAGAGACACCACGCCTTCCACCAAACGGGCCGAGGTGCCCACCTGGCACCCCACCCTAAAAACCCCCCCACCCCTGGCTGTTGGTCCGCGGTGGGAAATAAATTTCCCACTACCACCTGCAATGCGTTGGGCCCAACAGAGTAGGCAGCTCAGCTCTGCCCACTCCGCTGGACCCAACGCACTGCAGGTGGCGTCCCTCCCATCCGCCAACGGGAGGACGCGCCCGGTAGGAGTCAGCCTCTCCCCCGAGGGTCGAATTTTCCCACCGCCTTTCGACAGTAGTACTCATTCTTATACTGCCCCAGCAGTCTACACGTCACAGTTGAACTTTCCGGCTAGTCTTACGAATTAGTGGAGTTTAAGGGTGGTCGTCCACCTCCGCGAGTGCCCGGCAGCCATCTAACACCCACTACAGGCCCATCTGATGCTGTCCCTTCGATGCTACCCGCACCGGTCCGATTTGGCAACCCCGGCGTCCCACCATCATGCGGTCCCCACCATCATTCCGGTACAGGCAGATCGAACAACAACAGCCTTCGATCCGAATTAGCAGGCGAATCTAGTTCCCGGCCAACCTTCGGCTTCCAACTACCCACCGACTTTCTCAGACTTATCGACCGGCCGTACTAGTTCGCCTGTCGTTCCTACTTGCCCACCGCAACGCGACGGAAGCGGCAGACTTTCGGAAACACCATACAAGTTGCTCTTACACCCGAAGGCGCAATCGCAATTATCGATCATACCTCGTGTCCAGGTTTACCCCGGTCACAAGTGTAATCTCGAACACGCCACAGTACGCTCTCACACCTCCCCCCCGGCCTGCGGAGGAAGGCGCAATCGCGTGAGTTTGCCCGTTCCCGCACCCCTCTCCCCCGGCCTGCGGGGAGTGGGGCGCGTTCACAGACCCGACCCGCAGTCCGCGTCAGGGCGTCCCCCGTCGCGGTACTACGCTCGGCCACAGCGGTCCGCTATACTCACTCACTATTCTATCAGGCGTCCCCGACGGAGATAGTAAGCTTTCTAACATTCCACCAATGGCTCGTATCCCCCCCCAAATGTGCGGGAAGGGTTGTACTCGCCATTAACCACTGACCCCGAACACATATTAAATTATAAATTGCATTCGGACCGGGACGCGAACCCGGGACCTAGTGCGTGTGGTCGTACATTGCTCACCACTACGCCAACTAGGCCGTCAACCTAACCTAACCTAACCTAACCTAACCTAACCTAACCTAACCTAACCTAACCTAACCTAACCTAACCTAACCTAACCTAACCTAACCTAACCTAACCTAACCTAACCTAACCTAACCTAACCTAACCTAACCTAACCTAACCTAACCTAACCTAACCTAACCTAACCTAACCTAACCTAACCTAACCTAACCTAACCTAACCTAACCTAACCTAACCTAACCTAACCTAACCTAACCTAACCTAACCTAACCTAACCTAACCTAACCTAACCTAACCTAACCTAACCTAACCTAACCTAACCTAACCTAACCTAACCTAACCTAACCTAACCTAACCTAACCTAACCTAACCTAACCTAACCTAACCTAACCTAACCTAACCTAACCTAACCTAACCTAACCTAACCTAACCTAACCTAACCTAACCTAACCTAACCTAACCTAACCTAACCTAACCTAACCTAACCTAACCTAACCTAACCTAACCTAACCTAACCTAACCTAACCTAACCTAACCTAACCTAACCTAACCTAACCTAACCTAACCTAACCTAACCTAACCTAACCTAACCTAACCTAACCTAACCTAACCTAACCTAACCTAACCTAACCTAACCTAACCTAACCTAACCTAACCTAACCTAACCTAACCTAACCTAACCTAACCTAACCTAACCTAACCTAACCTAACCTAACCTAACCTAACCTAACCTAACCTAACCTAACCTAACCTAACCTAACCTAACCTAACCTAACCTAACCTAACCTAACCTAACCTAACCTAACCTAACCTAACCTAACCTAACCTAACCTAACCTAACCTAACCTAACCTAACCTAACCTAACCTAACCTAACCTAACCTAACCTAACCTAACCTAACCTAACCTAACCTAACCTAACCTAACCTAACCTAACCTAACCTAACCTAACCTAACCTAACCTAACCTAACCTAACCTAACCTAACCTAACCTAACCTAACCTAACCTAACCTAACCTAACCTAACCTAACCTAACCTAACCTAACCTAACCTAACCTAACCTAACCTAACCTAACCTAACCTAACCTAACCTAACCTAACCTAACCTAACCTAACCTAACCTAACCTAACCTAACCTAACCTAACCTAACCTAACCTAACCTAACCTAACCTAACCTAACCTAACCTAACCTAACCTAACCTAACCTAACCTAACCTAACCTAACCTAACCTAACCTAACCTAACCTAACCTAACCTAACCTAACCTAACCTAACCTAACCTAACCTAACCTAACCTAACCTAACCTAACCTAACCTAACCTAACCTAACCTAACCTAACCTAACCTAACCTAACCTAACCTAACCTAACCTAACCTAACCTAACCTAACCTAACCTAACCTAACCTAACCTAACCTAACCTAACCTAACCTAACCTAACCTAACCTAACCTAACCTAACCTAACCTAACCTAACCTAACCTAACCTAACCTAACCTAACCTAACCTAACCTAACCTAACCTAACCTAACCTAACCTAACCTAACCTAACCTAACCTAACCTAACCTAACCTAACCTAACCTAACCTAACCTAACCTAACCTAACCTAACCTAACCTAACCTAACCTAACCTAACCTAACCTAACCTAACCTAACCTAACCTAACCTAACCTAACCTAACCTAACCTAACCTAACCTAACCTAACCTAACCTAACCTAACCTAACCTAACCTAACCTAACCTAACCTAACCTAACCTAACCTAACCTAACCTAACCTAACCTAACCTAACCTAACCTAACCTAACCTAACCTAACCTAACCTAACCTAACCTAACCTAACCTAACCTAACCTAACCTAACCTAACCTAACCTAACCTAACCTAACCTAACCTAACCTAACCTAACCTAACCTAACCTAACCTAACCTAACCTAACCTAACCTAACCTAACCTAACCTAACCTAACCTAACCTAACCTAACCTAACCTAACCTAACCTAACCTAACCTAACCTAACCTAACCTAACCTAACCTAACCTAACCTAACCTAACCTAACCTAACCTAACCTAACCTAACCTAACCTAACCTAACCTAACCTAACCTAACCTAACCTAACCTAACCTAACCTAACCTAACCTAACCTAACCTAACCTAACCTAACCTAACCTAACCTAACCTAACCTAACCTAACCTAACCTAACCTAACCTAACCTAACCTAACCTAACCTAACCTAACCTAACCTAACCTAACCTAACCTAACCTAACCTAACCTAACCTAACCTAACCTAACCTAACCTAACCTAACCTAACCTAACCTAACCTAACCTAACCTAACCTAACCTAACCTAACCTAACCTAACCTAACCTAACCTAACCTAACCTAACCTAACCTAACCTAACCTAACCTAACCTAACCTAACCTAACCTAACCTAACCTAACCTAACCTAACCTAACCTAACCTAACCTAACCTAACCTAACCTAACCTAACCTAACCTAACCTAACCTAACCTAACCTAACCTAACCTAACCTAACCTAACCTAACCTAACCTAACCTAACCTAACCTAACCTAACCTAACCTAACCTAACCTAACCTAACCTAACCTAACCTAACCTAACCTAACCTAACCTAACCTAACCTAACCTAACCTAACCTAACCTAACCTAACCTAACCTAACCTAACCTAACCTAACCTAACCTAACCTAACCTAACCTAACCTAACCTAACCTAACCTAACCTAACCTAACCTAACCTAACCTAACCTAACCTAACCTAACCTAACCTAACCTAACCTAACCTAACCTAACCTAACCTAACCTAACCTAACCTAACCTAACCTAACCTAACCTAACCTAACCTAACCTAACCTAACCTAACCTAACCTAACCTAACCTAACCTAACCTAACCTAACCTAACCTAACCTAACCTAACCTAACCTAACCTAACCTAACCTAACCTAACCTAACCTAACCTAACCTAACCTAACCTAACCTAACCTAACCTAACCTAACCTAACCTAACCTAACCTAACCTAACCTAACCTAACCTAACCTAACCTAACCTAACCTAACCTAACCTAACCTAACCTAACCTAACCTAACCTAACCTAACCTAACCTAACCTAACCTAACCTAACCTAACCTAACCTAACCTAACCTAACCTAACCTAACCTAACCTAACCTAACCTAACCTAACCTAACCTAACCTAACCTAACCTAACCTAACCTAACCTAACCTAACCTAACCTAACCTAACCTAACCTAACCTAACCTAACCTAACCTAACCTAACCTAACCTAACCTAACCTAACCTAACCTAACCTAACCTAACCTAACCTAACCTAACCTAACCTAACCTAACCTAACCTAACCTAACCTAACCTAACCTAACCTAACCTAACCTAACCTAACCTAACCTAACCTAACCTAACCTAACCTAACCTAACCTAACCTAACCTAACCTAACCTAACCTAACCTAACCTAACCTAACCTAACCTAACCTAACCTAACCTAACCTAACCTAACCTAACCTAACCTAACCTAACCTAACCTAACCTAACCTAACCTAACCTAACCTAACCTAACCTAACCTAACCTAACCTAACCTAACCTAACCTAACCTAACCTAACCTAACCTAACCTAACCTAACCTAACCTAACCTAACCTAACCTAACCTAACCTAACCTAACCTAACCTAACCTAACCTAACCTAACCTAACCTAACCTAACCTAACCTAACCTAACCTAACCTAACCTAACCTAACCTAACCTAACCTAACCTAACCTAACCTAACCTAACCTAACCTAACCTAACCTAACCTAACCTAACCTAACCTAACCTAACCTAACCTAACCTAACCTAACCTAACCTAACCTAACCTAACCTAACCTAACCTAACCTAACCTAACCTAACCTAACCTAACCTAACCTAACCTAACCTAACCTAACCTAACCTAACCTAACCTAACCTAACCTAACCTAACCTAACCTAACCTAACCTAACCTAACCTAACCTAACCTAACCTAACCTAACCTAACCTAACCTAACCTAACCTAACCTAACCTAACCTAACCTAACCTAACCTAACCTAACCTAACCTAACCTAACCTAACCTAACCTAACCTAACCTAACCTAACCTAACCTAACCTAACCTAACCTAACCTAACCTAACCTAACCTAACCTAACCTAACCTAACCTAACCTAACCTAACCTAACCTAACCTAACCTAACCTAACCTAACCTAACCTAACCTAACCTAACCTAACCTAACCTAACCTAACCTAACCTAACCTAACCTAACCTAACCTAACCTAACCTAACCTAACCTAACCTAACCTAACCTAACCTAACCTAACCTAACCTAACCTAACCTAACCTAACCTAACCTAACCTAACCTAACCTAACCTAACCTAACCTAACCTAACCTAACCTAACCTAACCTAACCTAACCTAACCTAACCTAACCTAACCTAACCTAACCTAACCTAACCTAACCTAACCTAACCTAACCTAACCTAACCTAACCTAACCTAACCTAACCTAACCTAACCTAACCTAACCTAACCTAACCTAACCTAACCTAACCTAACCTAACCTAACCTAACCTAACCTAACCTAACCTAACCTAACCTAACCTAACCTAACCTAACCTAACCTAACCTAACCTAACCTAACCTAACCTAACCTAACCTAACCTAACCTAACCTAACCTAACCTAACCTAACCTAACCTAACCTAACCTAACCTAACCTAACCTAACCTAACCTAACCTAACCTAACCTAACCTAACCTAACCTAACCTAACCTAACCTAACCTAACCTAACCTAACCTAACCTAACCTAACCTAACCTAACCTAACCTAACCTAACCTAACCTAACCTAACCTAACCTAACCTAACCTAACCTAACCTAACCTAACCTAACCTAACCTAACCTAACCTAACCTAACCTAACCTAACCTAACCTAACCTAACCTAACCTAACCTAACCTAACCTAACCTAACCTAACCTAACCTAACCTAACCTAACCTAACCTAACCTAACCTAACCTAACCTAACCTAACCTAACCTAACCTAACCTAACCTAACCTAACCTAACCTAACCTAACCTAACCTAACCTAACCTAACCTAACCTAACCTAACCTAACCTAACCTAACCTAACCTAACCTAACCTAACCTAACCTAACCTAACCTAACCTAACCTAACCTAACCTAACCTAACCTAACCTAACCTAACCTAACCTAACCTAACCTAACCTAACCTAACCTAACCTAACCTAACCTAACCTAACCTAACCTAACCTAACCTAACCTAACCTTTTTTTTTTTTTTTTTTTTTTTTTTTTTTTTTTTTTTTTTTTTTTTTTTTTTTTTTTTTTTTTTTTTTTTTTTTTTTTTAACGTGTGGAAAACCCTGTTCCCGGGTACCCGCCGCCTGGGGAAGCGACGGGTTATGTGGGGCTCCTGCCGTGCAAAGATGGTAAACGCACGGCAGCCTACCCACTAAAAACCACACGAGGTCCACTCTATCGCCTTAGTGCCGGGGCCACAGGTATCCAGATTCGTCTGTAGACCCCAGCGGCGAGGCCTGTCGAGGCTCGTCCCGGTGTCAGGGGCAAAGATGTTATAACCCCTGACGTCCTCCTTGAGTGGCGCGCGGTGGACTCCGCGCGCGCCGACTCGGGCCAGGTGACTAGGCGGCAGACTCCCCCAAGTCTACCACCCTCTGGCCAGTGTTAGGGGGGGAGGTGGCGATCGTGTGCCGCCCTCCGGCGCCCGGTCCTTCTGCGGCGGATAGCGAGATCCGAAGTCGCCTCCCTCTCTCGCTCCGCCGCCTCCTTCCGCGACATTACGGTCTCGCAGAAGGACAGGACGGCATCCCAGGACCTTTCACTACCGGCCATGGCAGAAATCACAGCCGGCAGCGTCAGGTCCGCCCCCACAACACTAATAAGCGCCTGGCGCTCGGTCGCCCAAGCTGGGCACTCCTCCAGCGTATGCTGGGCCGACTCATCGGGACATGTGTCGCAGTGGTGGCAGCGCGGAGAGGGCTCCCTCCCGGCGACCCGACACAGGTACCCTCCGAAGCAACCATGCCCCGAGAGGACCTGCGTGGTGCGGAAGGTTAGGACGCCATGTCGTCTGTCCAACCACTGCGCAAGAATGGGGCGAACCGCTTCGATCGTCCGTCGGCCAGCGCAAGGTTGCTCCAGCCTGGACCCCCATTCTACTATCGCGGCAACCCGCTCATTTCGTGCATCTATCTCGCCTGGTGCTGTGCTGGGTTCCCTAGACGCTAGGCCTCGACGCCGACGATATATCGACGCCAAGGTAAGAGCGTCCAGGTCCCAGGGAACGCTAGAAGCCAGCAGACATGCTACCTCCCCTGAGATCGTGCGGTACCCCCTTATGACCCTTATCGCCATCGCTCTCTGCGCCTTCCGCAGCAGAGCGATGTTTTCGCGACCCAGGTCATTAGCCCAAACGGGGGCACCGTACATTGCCATTGATCGAATCACTCCTGTGTAAAGATTCCGGGTAACAACATTCGGTCCGCCAACATTTGGTAGAAGTCTACTCAGCGCCGCAGTTTCCTTAAGCAAGCGCGGTACAAGGATGTTGAAGTGCGCACGGAAGTCCCACCGGCTGTCGAGTACGAGTCCTAAGTACTTCATCGTACTCTTTACGCCGATGCGGACTCCCTCGACCGTGATGTGTGCGTCCGACGGATGTGCCTTCCGGGGACCATGAAAGCATAGGGCCTCAGATTTATTAAGAGCTACTTGCAGCCCAAGCCGTCTTATTCGTGCAACCACGTGTGCAACTCCTGCAGTTGCTAAAGCCGCCGCCTCCTTGAAGGTTGCCTGCCGCGCCGTGACCAGCGTGTCATCAGCGTAGCAGGTGATCTCCACCCCTCGCAAAAAGGCTCCTCTTAGCACCCAGTCGTATCCGATATTCCACAAGAGTGGTCCAAGCACCGACCCCTGTGGAACACCGCATACGACTTCCCTACTATCCCAGCCATCCCGCACTGGGAACATCACGCGCCTCTCCGACAGGTAGGCGTCTATAATGCGACGGAGGTAGTTTGGCACCCCATGGTAGCGGAGTGCCTCCCTAATGCAGCTCCAGGGCAACGTGTTAAACGCGTTCGCGATATCAAGCGAAACTGCGATAACAACGTTGCCCCGAGAAACTGCCTCCTGCGCCTGAGAACGAACACGCAGGATGGCATCAACGGTGGAGCGTCCACCGCGGAAGCCAAACTGGACGTCGGAGAGGTTGGGTCCATGCTGTTCTAAATGCGCCACCAAGCGCCCAACAACAACGCGCTCAAAGAGCTTGGCCACTTCATCCAGGAGTACGATAGGACGATACGCGGATGGCGATTCCGCAGGTCTTCCCTCCTTTTTAAGGAGGACTAATCTGCCTGTCTTCCACCGCTGTGGAATTGTGGCTTGAGCCAGACAGGCAGTAAATAGTCCTCGCACTCGCGACTCCAAAGAATCCATAGCCAGAACCCATATTCGCCCGGGAATCCCATCAAGGCCGGGAGCCACTGTCTTTGCCTTGAGTCGGGCCACGGCAATTGCTAGCTCCGCCTCATTTACTTCTGGGACTTCTTCGTTTTCTTCCTCCCTTGTCTGTAAGTCCATCGGTGGCGGCTGGTGTTCTGCCTGCACACCGTTGGGGAAGAGAGCCGCAACCACTTCACGGACTACGTTTGGCTGGAGGGATTGCGTTAGCGGGGGAGCCCTAGGACGGAGCTTATTTCGCACCGTCCTATAGGGTGTCCCCCACGGATCGCTATTCAACTCATCCAGCATGCGCTGTCTAGCTGACTTCTGCGACTCTGCAATTGTTACCTGCAAGTTGGTCTTCAGGTCAATGTAGACGGAGTACAACCTATCTTCCTCTGCCTGGTGTCGCATTCTGTCCTGCTCATTCCGGCTCCTGAAGCGTCGCCTTCGACAGCGCGTGTATTGGCGTCTAGCGGCCACACACTCCTCGCGCAAACGCGCAATCGCTGCTGACCACCAATACACTTGGCGCCTAGACGGGCATCGCCTCGAACGAGGCATACACGCGTCACAGATTCGCCTCATAATCTGAAGAAGTTGTTCCGCGGAGTCTGCAACAACCTCATTGTTTTGGGGTAGCCATGAGGCAACTGCCACCGCTTCCTTCAAGGCATCTTCATTTAATCGTTTGAGCTGCCACCTCGGACCATTCTCTTCCGAGATTCGGGTATGGCTGGACGGTACCACCGGATGTGTGGAGACCTCAAAAGTGATGTAAAGGTGGTCCGAGAGAGTCTCCACCTCATCCAGCACTCGCCAGCCTTGAACGCGGCGTGCTAATGCCGGGCTCGCGAACGTTACATCCACGATGGACCCGCCCAGCCTTCGCACGCACGTGTGAGCCGTTCCTTGATTGAGAACAGTCAGATTTGCGGCAACTATCCATTCCGACAGTGCCCTTCCCCGTGCATCATCCACATCTGATCCCCACATGCTGGACTTAGAGTTTAAGTCACCTGCGAGGAGCACTTCAGCAGGCTGAAACCGTGCAATTAACTCCCCCAACTCGTCTAAGAACTCCTCAAATTCGGCTAGTGTTTTGTTGGGGGAGAAATATGCTCCAACCACGACCATCTGACCCAGTAGAACCGCAACACATCCCGATCCCTTTATCACCCTCTCAAAAGGTGGGGCGCCCGCGGCAACCTGGCTCACAATGGCAACCATACCGTCGTGATCTCCTGCCCAGTTGTCGCGCGGAGGCACCGAATAAGGCTCCGCGACAATTGCGATTTGCACCGACCACTGCACCAGACTTTGGACTAGCAGGTCCTGGGCCCTGGCACAGTGGTTCACATTCGCTTGCAAGATTTTTTGAGCCATTATTGTTTACGACTACCTTCCGCCGCCTCGTCCCTGATTTGTAAGGGCAGCTCTCGAGCTCTTGGTTTTGAGTTCTTGCTCTTGTTCGCTTTCCTTCCCGTGTTTCGGTTCCGGTTGCAAGCAGAGCTCCCCACTACGTGATCCGCAGGCATTTTAGCCGTTTCACAAACTGTGCAGCGGGGTGCAGCGGTGCAATGACTGCGCTTATGTCCTGCTTCTCCACACCGAAAGCATTGATCACTACGGTCAACGGGTCCGGTGCATCTCGCTGCGACGTGACCGGGCTCATAGCATCGGAAGCAGCGCTGTATTCTCGGCTTTAGTAGTTCAACTTTCGCTGTTACTAATCCTACAGAAAGACGCCCTCCATCCACTAACTTCTTAGCAGCTATTGTTGGGCAGCGTAACCAAGCTGTCCCCAGGCCAGCACGGTTTCGACGCACTTCGCCAATTTGTACTGCTTCCTTCAGACAGCCACTCCTCTGACTAACCACCGTTGCCAGTTCCTCCGAAGTCACAGAGTCATCTAATCCAACTATACGGATCTCTGCACACTTAGTTGGCCTAGACACCACTACCTCCTCCGATGGGAGTATCTCCCGAATCCGCCTCGCTAAGGTGTCTGCTTTATCGGCATTGCTAGTGCCTGGCAGCTCGAGCATCCTGGCTCCAGTGGCCGCCACCTTATATCGGATGTCCGTAATTCCCAAGTCCGATATGTTTAGATCCCTCTTGATCCGATCGAAGACCTCGCTATAGGTGAGGCCTTTGTCCTTTACGCAAGGCATAATTCTTAACATCACCGCTGCTGATCTCGGTGCTCGTAGTCTCCGTGTATTTGCCTTGCCAGCGTTTTGCTCTTTCGCCTTCTTCGGACCAGATGGTATTGCCTGCTTCTTTTTCTTTGGCTTTCGTGCCACCACGTTCCACCCTTGTGTTTGGTGATCATCAGGACGGCTCAACGTAGACGGTGGATCTGTCTCCATCGCATCATGCAGGGTTTGTTGTTGCTCATGCCGTCTCGCCGTCTTTTTAGTTTTCGTCTTTTTAGCCTTTTTCCTCACCTGTTGCTTTCCAGCGTTTGCAGGAGCCATGAGGGTTGTTACCCTGGTCTCTTTTACTGCTGCTGTTTGTGGGGCCAGTGAGACATGGACCGACCGTTCCGGCTGGAATCGCTTTTCCAGCGCTTCAAACTTCGTGTCCATCATGGTCCCCACCCGGGCCATAATTTTACTGGCAATTTCCTCCACATCCTGTCCCGCGTTCCCGAGAGGTGGTTGTGATGGCGGTATAGCTGCTCGGGATAGTTCCAGCTCTGATCTTAACGCCATCATTTCCTTTCTCAGGTCCGCCACTTCTCTCTCCAGGTAATCATTTTTTTCCTGGAGTCTAACTACCTCCTCAGATGCAGTGCGCCGTGCCAACTGGTCCATCGCGCCTGCGATCGCGGAGGCCGCCTCTTTCAGGGCCTTCGTAAAGGTGCCTTTCAGATTGCCAGATCGTGTGGCAACCATTTCGATGACCTCCAGGCTGCTCTTCACTTTCCCCTGGAGCATCATAATAGTATCCGCTTCATCCACCCTAGCAGCTGGGGATACACTTGGTGGTTGTGGACTAGCTCCGGTCTTGAGAGCTGACGCCAACTCTGCCACCTCTTTCTGCGTCTTGAGCCTGAGTTCCTCCTTCTTCGCCTCGTTTAAGGCTCTTTGAGCTTCAGCAAGTCCCACATACTCACCCGTGGTCGGCGGACGACCTCTTCCACGCGTGACTACAGTTCTAGTTGTTGTTTTGGCCTTGGTTGCCTTATCATCTTCTGGCGTCGAAGATTGACTGCGGCAACCTCTTAGAGCAGTGCCTTTAGCAGGCGCACAACCAACAGCTTTTTCGAGTCTCACTCGCCTTCCGCCTGGTTCTACAACTCCACCCTTCACGGGCCTCTCCACACCTCCACCCTTCTCGGGCACTACCCCTCTCCTTTCTCGACACGTTATATTCTCTCCGCCCTTCACGGGCTCCGACATCACCATGGCTGTATTTGTCCCCCCCAGAATCTCGGGACAGCACGCCGTAGCGTGGAGGGATTCCCGACCTTCGCCGGTACCCTCCTGGGGTAGTCCATCCGAA
The DNA here is from genome assembly GCA_951802675.2 of Boloria euphrosyne. Taxonomy (NCBI): domain Eukaryota; kingdom Metazoa; phylum Arthropoda; class Insecta; order Lepidoptera; family Nymphalidae; genus Boloria; species Boloria euphrosyne. The sequence goes on from OX637882.1 coordinate 101,623, forward strand.
ATAGTTTTAATAGCAGCCATAATGAAGGGGGTGCTGATCCACAGCTTTGGCTTTGTGTACGGTGAGCTCCGCTAGGCCGTAGGGTTAACAAACCCCTAAAGACACGCCCATGCCTGTTGGTTTTGGTTCGCGGCGGGTTTCCCCGCTACCACCCACTAAAAGCGGGTGGCATTCCCCTATCCACCACCTGGGGACGCGCCCGGTAGGAGGACCAACAACTCCCTCGGGAACCTAACCTAACCTAACCTAACCTAACCTAACCTAACCTAACCTAACCTAACCTAACCTAACCTAACCTAACCTAACCTAACCTTTTTTTTTTTTTTTTTTTTTTTTTTTTTTTTTTTTTTTTTTTTTTTTTTTTTTTATAGTTGGGAAACCCTGTTACGGGTACCCCCGACTTCCCCTGGGGGTTATGTGGCGACTCTCCGGACGCATCCGGCATACCCACTAAAACCCAACTCCCAAACCCCTGCCGCCATGAATGGGACGCCACGGGATCGCTTTCGCATACAACCGCGACGCCCCGACGGTTGGCCGAAGCCACCAACATGAGGCCGCCCTGAAAAGGGCAGCCTCAATATGGGAAGAATATACAACCACAAAGGACTGCTCCGAAGTCCACCCCGACCATCCACAGGCCAGAGAGTCCCCGGAACAGCCCCAAAACCGCGACAGCAGGAGAAGAGGATGCGGCAACGCCGACACTCCCCCTCCCCCGCCTGAACTAGACCACAGAGGGCGGGGAGAATTGTGAATTCCACCCACCCCCCGCAGCCCAGCCCCACCAGCACCGAGTCCTCCCCGACCACCCACTGGCCAAAGAGTCCCCGGTGCGAACCTAAACGCCGCCCACAAGTGGGCCCCTGCAAAAATAAGCGGTGCCTAAGATCCTACTAAGCGCAGAACCCTAGGCACCTAAAACCTCCCACCCAACAAGGTTGGGCAAACTACCCCAAAAGGACCGCAGGGGGCAAGGATGCGACAACGCCGACACTCCCTGTCCCCCGCGACCCACCCCACCCGAATGGCCACCAAAGGCCCCCACCGGCGGGGCCGCTCCCAGTCCACTCTGATAACAGCAGAGAAGTACCCGGAGCGGCCCCGACCAAACCCCAAGACACCGCCCACCGAAGTGGGCTACCACTACCAGACGGCTGCAGAGGACAGGGAGAACGGCGCACCGTAATACCGAGTCTCCTCTTCCTCTGCAGCCCCACCGCCTCCGCCATCTAACGCTGGCGGCCACGTCAGGCCGCGGGGGATAGGGCGAGCGGCGCACCGCAATACCGGCACTCCTCTCCCCCCGCGGTCTCCCTACCCTAGGCCTCGAAGAGAAGAGGACCCCCCCCCCAACGCATCCCCTTACGAACCCCGGAGGAAGGAGGAAACACCCCTCAACGAGACCTATAAACCCCAGCCCATGGCACCGAAGGGAGGAGGACCCCCACCCAACGCATCCCCCAACGAACCCCGGAGGGTAGGAGAATCACCCCCCAACGTGCCCCCCCCCCTTGCTGTTGGTCCGCGCCAGATTGCTCTGGTACCACCCGCTCCGAGCGCAAGAGCGAGTGGCGTTCCCCCATCCGCCACCTGGGGACGCGCCCGGTAGGAGTCAGCATCTCCCCCGGGAAAAAGAGATTCGAATTTTCCCACCGGCCTCCACCGGTGGTACTCATTCTACCATCTCTTTGGAGCTAGGCTCCACCGTCATACCTACTAATCCACCGCAACGTCCGTCCATTATGGGCCGTCTGCCTAGGACTTCTGAAGCAGTGAACTTTCGGTCACACACCACAGAGTTATGTTTATACTAACTCACCGCCCCGTCGGGCTTAGAGCTTTCTAAACATGCCTCCAATAGCTCGTAGCCACCCCCAAATTATGCGGGGGTGGTTGTACTCGCTATAGACCACCGACCCCGAACATATATAAATTATTAAATTATGTTCGGACCGGGACACGAACCCGGGGACCAGTGCGTGGGTCGTACATTGCTCACCACTACGCCAACTGGCCCGTCAAAAAGAGATTCGAATTTTCCCACCGGCCTCCACCGGTGGTACTCATTCTACCATCTCTTTGGAACTACACGTTCCCAACCTCAGACCTACTAATTCTCCGCAACTTCCGTCCATTATGGGCCGTCTGCCTAGGACTTCAGAAGCAGTGAACTTTCGGTCAACCGCCATGTATGTTATACTAACTCACAGTCCCCGTCGAGACTTTAGAGCTTTCTAACATGCCACCAATAGCTCGTAGCCACCCCCAAATTATGCGGGGGTGGTTGTACTCGCTATAGACCACCGACCCCGAACATATATAAATTATTAAATTATGTTCGGACCGGGACGCGAACCCGGGGACCAGTGCGTGGGTCGTACATTGCTCACCACTACGCCAACTGGCCCGTCAAAAATGTGGGTCGAATTTTCCCACCGCCTTTCGACAGTAGTACTCATTCTTATACTGCCCCAGCAGTCTACACATCACAGTTGAACTTTCCGGCTAGTCTTACGAATTAGTGGAGTTTAAGGGTGGTCGTCCACCTCCGCGAGTGCCCGGCAGCCATCTAACACCCACTACAGGCCCATCTGATGCTGTCCCTTCGATGCTACCCGCACCGGTCCGATTTGGCAACCCCGGCGTCCCACCATCATGCGGTCCCCACCATCATTCCGGTACAGGCAGATCGAACAACAACAGCCTTCGATCCGAATTAGCAGGCGAATCTAGTTCCCGGCCAACCTTCGGCTTCCAACTACCCACCGACTTTCTCAGACTTATCGACCGGCCGTACTAGTTCGCCTGTCGTTCCTACTTGCCCACCGCAACGCGACGGAAGCGGCAGACTTTCGGAAACACCATACAAGTTGCTCTTACACCCGAGGGCGCAATCGCAATTATCGATCATACCTCGTGTCCAGGTTTACCCCGGTCACAAGTGTAATCTCGAACACGCCACAGTACGCTCTCACACCTCCCCCCCGGCCTGCGGAGGAAGGCGCAATCGCGTGAGTTGCCCGTTCCCGCACCCCTCTCCCCCGGCCTGCGGGGAGTGGGGCGCGTTCACAGACCCGACCCGCAGTCCGCGTCAGGGCGTCCCCCGTCGCGGTACTACGCTCGGCCACAGCGGTCCGCTATACTCACTCACTATTCTATCAGGCGTCCCCGACGGAGATAGTAAGCTTTCTAACATTCCACCAATGGCTCGTATCCCCCCCCAAATGTGCGGGAAGGGTTGTACTCGCCATTAACCACTGACCCCGAACACATATTAAATTATAAATTGCATTCGGACCGGGACGCGAACCCGGGACCTAGTGCGTGTGGTCGTACATTGCTCACCACTACGCCAACTAGGCCGTCTATATTTTTAAAATGTGGGTCGAATTTTCCCACCGCCTTTCGACAGTAGTACTCATTCTTATACTGCCCCAGCAGTCTACACATCACAGTTGAACTTTCCGGCTAGTCTTACGAATTAGTGGAGTTTAAGGGTGGTCGTCCACCTCCGCGAGTGCCCGGCAGCCATCTAACACCCACTACAGGCCCATCTGATGCTGTCCCTTCGATGCTACCCGCACCGGTCCGATTTGGCAACCCCGGCGTCCCACCATCATGCGGTCCCCACCATCATTCCGGTACAGGCAGATCGAACAACAACAGCCTTCGATCCGAATTAGCAGGCGAATCTAGTTCCCGGCCAACCTTCGGCTTCCAACTACCCACCGACTTTCTCAGACTTATCGACCGGCCGTACTAGTTCGCCTGTCGTTCCTACTTGCCCACCGCAACGCGACGGAAGCGGCAGACTTTCGGAAACACCATACAAGTTGCTCTTACACCCGAAGGCGCAATCGCAATTATCGATCATACCTCGTGTCCAGGTTTACCCCGGTCACAAGTGTAATCTCGAACACGCCACAGTACGCTCTCACACCTCCCCCCCGGCCTGCGGAGGAAGGCGCAATCGCGTGAGTTTGCCCGTTCCCGCACCCCTCTCCCCCGGCCTGCGGGGAGTGGGGCGCGTTCACAGACCCGACCCGCAGTCCGCGTCAGGGCGTCCCCCGTCGCGGTACTACGCTCGGCCACAGCGGTCCGCTATACTCACTCACTATTCTATCAGGCGTCCCCGACGGAGATAGTAAGCTTTCTAACATTCCACCAATGGCTCGTATCCCCCCCCAAATGTGCGGGAAGGGTTGTACTCGCCATTAACCACTGACCCCGAACACATATTAAATTATAAATTGCATTCGGACCGGGACGCGAACCCGGGACCTAGTGCGTGTGGTCGTACATTGCTCACCACTACGCCAACTAGGCCGTCAAAATGTGGGTCGAATTTTCCCACCGCCTTTCGACAGTAGTACTCATTCTTATACTGCCCCAGCAGTCTACACATCACAGTTGAACTTTCCGGCTAGTCTTACGAATTAGTGGAGTTTAAGGGTGGTCGTCCACCTCCGCGAGTGCCCGGCAGCCATCTAACACCCACTACAGGCCCATCTGATGCTGTCCCTTCGATGCTACCCGCACCGGTCCGATTTGGCAACCCCGGCGTCCCACCATCATGCGGTCCCCACCATCATTCCGGTACAGGCAGATCGAACAACAACAGCCTTCGATCCGAATTAGCAGGCGAATCTAGTTCCCGGCCAACCTTCGGCTTCCAACTACCCACCGACTTTCTCAGACTTATCGACCGGCCGTACTAGTTCGCCTGTCGTTCCTACTTGCCCAACGCAACACGACGGAAGCGGCAGACTTTCGGAAACACCATACAAGTTGCTCTTACACCCGAAGGCGCAATCGCAATTATCGATCATACCTCGTGTCCAGGTTTACCCCGGTCACAAGTGTAATCTCGAACACGCCACAGTACGCTCTCACACCTCCCCCCCGGCCTGCGGAGGAAGGCGCAATCGCGTGAGTTTGCCCGTTCCCGCACCCCTCTCCCCCGGCCTGCGGGGAGTGGGGCGCGTTCACAGACCCGACCCGCAGTCCGCGTCAGGGCGTCCCCCGTCGCGGTACTACGCTCGGCCACAGCGGTCCGCTATACTCACTCACTATTCTATCAGGCGTCCCCGACGGAGATAGTAAGCTTTCTAACATTCCACCAATGGCTCGTATCCCCCCCCAAATGTGCGGGAAGGGTTGTACTCGCCATTAACCACTGACCCCGAACACATATTAAATTATAAATTGCATTCGGACCGGGACGCGAACCCGGGACCTAGTGCGTGTGGTCGTACATTGCTCACCACTACGCCAACTAGGCCGTCAAAATGTGGGTCGAATTTTCCCACCGCCTTTCGACAGTAGTACTCATTCTTATACTGCCCCAGCAGTCTACACATCACAGTTGAACTTTCCGGCTAGTCTTACGAATTAGTGGAGTTTAAGGGTGGTCGTCCACCTCCGCGAGTGCCCGGCAGCCATCTAACACCCACTACAGGCCCATCTGATGCTGTCCCTTCGATGCTACCCGCACCGGTCCGATTTGGCAACCCCGGCGTCCCACCATCATGCGGTCCCCACCATCATTCCGGTACAGGCAGATCGAACAACAACAGCCTTCGATCCGAATTAGCAGGCGAATCTAGTTCCCGGCCAACCTTCGGCTTCCAACTACCCACCGACTTTCTCAGACTTATCGACCGGCCGTACTAGTTCGCCTGTCGTTCCTACTTGCCCACCGCAACGCGACGGAAGCGGCAGACTTTCGGAAACACCATACAAGTTGCTCTTACACCCGAAGGCGCAATCGCAATTATCGATCATACCTCGTGTCCAGGTTTACCCCGGTCACAAGTGTAATCTCGAACACGCCACAGTACGCTCTCACACCTCCCCCCCGGCCTGCGGAGGAAGGCGCAATCGCGTGAGTTTGCCCGTTCCCGCACCCCTCTCCCCCGGCCTGCGGGGAGTGGGGCGCGTTCACAGACCCGACCCGCAGTCCGCGTCAGGGCGTCCCCCGTCGCGGTACTACGCTCGGCCACAGCGGTCCGCTATACTCACTCACTATTCTATCAGGCGTCCCCGACGGAGATAGTAAGCTTTCTAACATTCCACCAATGGCTCGTATCCCCCCCCAAATGTGCGGGAAGGGTTGTACTCGCCATTAACCACTGACCCCGAACACATATTAAATTATAAATTGCATTCGGACCGGGACGCGAACCCGGGACCTAGTGCGTGTGGTCGTACATTGCTCACCACTACGCCAACTAGGCCGTCATTTTTCTTTTATCTTTTTATTTTTTTTGTCGAATTTTCCCACCGCCTTTCGACAGTAGTACTCATTCTTATACTGCCCCAGCAGTCTACACATCACAGTTGAACTTTCCGGCTAGTCTTACGAATTAGTGGAGTTTAAGGGTGGTCGTCCACCTCCGCGAGTGCCCGGCAGCCATCTAACACCCACTACAGGCCCATCTGATGCTGTCCCTTCGATGCTACCCGCACCGGTCCGATTTGGCAACCCCGGCGTCCCACCATCATGCGGTCCCCACCATCATTCCGGTACAGGCAGATCGAACAACAACAGCCTTCGATCCGAATTAGCAGGCGAATCTAGTTCCCGGCCAACCTTCGGCTTCCAACTACCCACCGACTTTCTCAGACTTATCGACCGGCCGTACTAGTTCGCCTGTCGTTCCTACTTGCCCACCGCAACGCGACGGAAGCGGCAGACTTTCGGAAACACCATACAAGTTGCTCTTACACCCGAAGGCGCAATCGCAATTATCGATCATACCTCGTGTCCAGGTTTACCCCGGTCACAAGTGTAATCTCGAACACGCCACAGTACGCTCTCACACCTCCCCCCCGGCCTGCGGAGGAAGGCGCAATCGCGTGAGTTTGCCCGTTCCCGCACCCCTCTCCCCCGGCCTGCGGGGAGTGGGGCGCGTTTACAGACCCGACCCGCAGTCCGCGTCAGGGCGTCCCCCGTCGCGGTACTACGCTCGGCCACAGCGGTCCGCTATACTCACTCACTATTCTATCAGGCGTCCCCGACGGAGATAGTAAGCTTTCTAACATTCCACCAATGGCTCGTATCCCCCCCCAAATGTGCGGGAAGGGTTGTACTCGCCATTAACCACTGACCCCGAACACATATTAAATTATAAATTGCATTCGGACCGGGACGCGAACCCGGGACCTAGTGCGTGTGGTCGTACATTGCTCACCACTACGCCAACTAGGCCGTCTAAGAGATTCGAATTTTCCCACCGGCCTCCACCGGTGGTACTCATTCTACCATCTCTTTGGAGCTAGGCTCCACCGTCATACCTACTAATCCACCGCAACGTCCGTCCATTATGGGCCGTCTGCCTAGGACTTCTGAAGCAGTGAACTTTCGGTCACACACCACAGAGTTATGTTTATACTAACTCACCGCCCCGTCAGGCTTAGAGCTTTCTAAACATGCCTCCAATAGCTCGTAGCCACCCCCAAATTATGCGGGGGTGGTTGTACTCGCTATAGACCACCGACCCCGAACATATATAAATTATTAAATTATGTTCGGACCGGGACACGAACCCGGGGACCAGTGCGTGGGTCGTACATTGCTCACCACTACGCCAACTGGCCCGTCAAAAAGAGATTCGAATTTTCCCACCGGCCTCCACCGGTGGTACTCATTCTACCATCTCTTTGGAGCTAGGCTCCACCGTCATACCTACTAATCCACCGCAACGTCCGTCCATTATGGGCCGTCTGCCTAGGACTTCTGAAGCAGTGAACTTTCGGTCACACACCACAGAGTTATGTTTATACTAACTCACCGCCCCGTCGGGCTTAGAGCTTTCTAAACATGCCTCCAATAGCTCGTAGCCACCCCCAAATTATGCGGGGGTGGTTGTACTCGCTATAGACCACCGACCCCGAACATATATAAATTATTAAATTATGTTCGGACCGGGACACGAACCCGGGGACCAGTGCGTGGGTCGTACATTGCTCACCACTACGCCAACTGGCCCGTCAAAATGTGGGTCGAATTTTCCCACCGCCTTTCGACAGTAGTACTCATTCTTATACTGCCCCAGCAGTCTACACGTCACAGTTGAACTTTCCGGCTAGTCTTACGAATTAGTGGAGTTTAAGGGTGGTCGTCCACCTCCGCGAGTGCCCGGCAGCCATCTAACACCCACTACAGGCCCATCTGATGCTGTCCCTTCGATGCTACCCGCACCGGTCCGATTTGGCAACCCCGGCGTCCCACCATCATGCGGTCCCCACCATCATTCCGGTACAGGCAGATCGAACAACAACAGCCTTCGATCCGAATTAGCAGGCGAATCTAGTTCCCGGCCAACCTTCGGCTTCCAACTACCCACCGACTTTCTCAGACTTATCGACCGGCCGTACTAGTTCGCCTGTTGTTCCTACTTGCCCACCGCAACGCGACGGAAGCGGCAGACTTTCGGAAACACCATACAAGTTGCTCTTACACCCGAAGGCGCAATCGCAATTATCGATCATACATCGTGTCCAGGTTTACCCCGGTCACAAGTGTAATCTCGAACACGCCACAGTACGCTCTCACACCTCCCCCCCGGCCTGCGGAGGAAGGCGCAATCGCGTGAGTTGCCCGTTCCCGCACCCCTCTCCCCCGGCCTGCGGGGAGTGGGGCGCGTTCACAGACCCGACCCGCAGTCCGCGTCAGGGCGTCCCCCGTCGCGGTACTACGCTCGGCCACAGCGGTCCGCTATACTCACTCACTATTCTATCAGGCGTCCCCGACGGAGATAGTAAGCTTTCTAACATTCCACCAATGGCTCGTATCCCCCCCCAAATGTGCGGGAGGGGTTGTACTCGCCATTAACCACTGACCCCGAACACATATTAAATTATAAATTGCATTCGGACCGGGACGCGAACCCGGGACCTAGTGCGTGTGGTCGTACATTGCTCACCACTACGCCAACTAGGCCGTCAAAATGTGGGTCGAATTTTCCCACCGCCTTTCGACAGTAGTACTCATTCTTATACTGCCCCAGCAGTCTACACATCACAGTTGAACTTTCCGGCTAGTCTTACGAATTAGTGGAGTTTAAGGGTGGTCGTCCACCTCCGCGAGTGCCCGGCAGCCATCTAACACCCACTACAGGCCCATCTGATGCTGTCCCTTCGATGCTACCCGCACCGGTCCGATTTGGCAACCCCGGCGTCCCACCATCATGCGGTCCCCACCATCATTCCGGTACGGGCAGATCGAACAACAACAGCCTTCGATCCGAATTAGCAGGCGAATCTAGTTCCCGGCCAACCTTCGGCTTCCAACTACCCACCGACTTTCTCAGACTTATCGACCGGCCGTACTAGTTCGCCTGTCGTTCCTACTTGCCCACCGCAACGCGACGGAAGCGGCAGACTTTCGGAAACACCATACAAGTTGCTCTTACACCCGAAGGCGCAATCGCAATTATCGATCATACCTCGTGTCCAGGTTTACCCCGGTCACAAGTGTAATCTCGAACACGCCACAGTACGCTCTCACACCTCCCCCCCGGCCTGCGGAGGAAGGCGCAATCGCGTGAGTTTGCCCGTTCCCGCACCCCTCTCCCCCGGCCTGCGGGGAGTGGGGCGCGTTCACAGACCCGACCCGCAGTCCGCGTCAGGGCGTCCCCCGTCGCGGTACTACGCTCGGCCACAGCGGTCCGCTATACTCACTCACTATTCTATCAGGCGTCCCCGACGGAGATAGTAAGCTTTCTAACATTCCACCAATGGCTCGTATCCCCCCCCAAATGTGCGGGAAGGGTTGTACTCGCCATTAACCACTGACCCCGAACACATATTAAATTATAAATTGCATTCGGACCGGGACGCGAACCCGGGACCTAGTGCGTGTGGTCGTACATTGCTCACCACTACGCCAACTAGGCCGTCAAAATGTGGGTCGAATTTTCCCACCGCCTTTTCGACAGTAGTACTCATTCTTATACTGCCCCAGCAGTCTACACATCACAGTTGAACTTTCCGGCTAGTCTTACGAATTAGTGGAGTTTAAGGGTGGTCGTCCACCTCCGCGAGTGCCCGGCAGCCATCTAACACCCACTACAGGCCCATCTGATGCTGTCCCTTCGATGCTACCCGCACCGGTCCGATTTGGCAACCCCGGCGTCCCACCATCATGCGGTCCCCACCATCATTCCGGTACGGGCAGATCGAACAACAACAGCCTTCGATCCGAATTAGCAGGCGAATCTAGTTCCCGGCCAACCTTCGGCTTCCAACTACCCACCGACTTTCTCAGACTTATCGACCGGCCGTACTAGTTCGCCTGTCGTTCCTACTTGCCCACCGCAACGCGACGGAAGCGGCAGACTTTCGGAAACACCATACAAGTTGCTCTTACACCCGAAGGCGCAATCGCAATTATCGATCATACCTCGTGTCCAGGTTTACCCCGGTCACAAGTGTAATCTCGAACACGCCACAGTACGCTCTCACACCTCCCCCCCGGCCTGCGGAGGAAGGCGCAATCGCGTGAGTTTGCCCGTTCCCGCACCCCTCTCCCCCGGCCTGCGGGGAGTGGGGCGCGTTCACAGACCCGACCCGCAGTCCGCGTCAGGGCGTCCCCCGTCGCGGTACTACGCTCGGCCACAGCGGTCCGCTATACTCACTCACTATTCTATCAGGCGTCCCCGACGGAGATAGTAAGCTTTCTAACATTCCACCAATGGCTCGTATCCCCCCCCAAATGTGCGGGAAGGGTTGTACTCGCCATTAACCACTGACCCCGAACACATATTAAATTATAAATTGCATTCGGACCGGGACGCGAACCCGGGACCTAGTGCGTGTGGTCGTACATTGCTCACCACTACGCCAACTAGGCCGTCAAATGTGGGTCGAATTTTCCCACCGCCTTTCGACAGTAGTACTCATTCTTATACTGCCCCAGCAGTCTACACATCACAGTTGAACTTTCCGGCTAGTCTTACGAATTAGTGGAGTTTAAGGGTGGTCGTCCACCTCCGCGAGTGCCCGGCAGCCATCTAACACCCACTACAGGCCCATCTGATGCTGTCCCTTCGATGCTACCCGCACCGGTCCGATTTGGCAACCCCGGCGTCCCACCATCATGCGGTCCCCACCATCATTCCGGTACGGGCAGATCGAACAACAACAGCCTTCGATCCGAATTAGCAGGCGAATCTAGTTCCCGGCCAACCTTCGGCTTCCAACTACCCACCGACTTTCTCAGACTTATCGACCGGCCGTACTAGTTCGCCTGTCGTTCCTACTTGCCCACCGCAACGCGACGGAAGCGGCAGACTTTCGGAAACACCATACAAGTTGCTCTTACACCCGAAGGCGCAATCGCAATTATCGATCATACCTCGTGTCCAGGTTTACCCCGGTCACAAGTGTAATCTCGAACACGCCACAGTACGCTCTCACACCTCCCCCCCGGCCTGCGGAGGAAGGCGCAATCGCGTGAGTTTGCCCGTTCCCGCACCCCTCTCCCCCGGCCTGCGGGGAGTGGGGCGCGTTCACAGACCCGACCCGCAGTCCGCGTCAGGGCGTCCCCCGTCGCGGTACTACGCTCGGCCACAGCGGTCCGCTATACTCACTCACTATTCTATCAGGCGTCCCCGACGGAGATAGTAAGCTTTCTAACATTCCACCAATGGCTCGTATCCCCCCCCAAATGTGCGGGAAGGGTTGTACTCGCCATTAACCACTGACCCCGAACACATATTAAATTATAAATTGCATTCGGACCGGGACGCGAACCCGGGACCTAGTGCGTGTGGTCGTACATTGCTCACCACTACGCCAACTAGGCCGTCAAAATGTGGGTCGAATTTTCCCACCGCCTTTCGACAGTAGTACTCATTCTTATACTGCCCCAGCAGTCTACACGTCACAGTTGAACTTTCCGGCTAGTCTTACGAATTAGTGGAGTTTAAGGGTGGTCGTCCACCTCCGCGAGTGCCCGGCAGCCATCTAACACCCACTACAGGCCCATCTGATGCTGTCCCTTCGATGCTACCCGCACCGGTCCGATTTGGCAACCCCGGCGTCCCACCATCATGCGGTCCCCACCATCATTCCGGTACAGGCAGATCGAACAACAACAGCCTTCGATCCGAATTAGCAGGCGAATCTAGTTCCCGGCCAACCTTCGGCTTCCAACTACCCACCGACTTTCTCAGACTTATCGACCGGCCGTACTAGTTCGCCTGTCGTTCCTACTTGCCCACCGCAACGCGACGGAAGCGGCAGACTTTCGGAAACACCATACAAGTTGCTCTTACACCCGAAGGCGCAATCGCAATTATCGATCATACCTCGTGTCCAGGTTTACCCCGGTCACAAGTGTAATCTCGAACACGCCACAGTACGCTCTCACACCTCCCCCCCGGCCTGCGGAGGAAGGCGCAATCGCGTGAGTTTGCCCGTTCCCGCACCCCTCTCCCCCGGCCTGCGGGGAGTGGGGCGCGTTCACAGACCCGACCCGCAGTCCGCGTCAGGGCGTCCCCCGTCGCGGTACTACGCTCGGCCACAGCGGTCCGCTATACTCACTCACTATTCTATCAGGCGTCCCCGACGGAGATAGTAAGCTTTCTAACATTCCACCAATGGCTCGTATCCCCCCCCAAATGTGCGGGAAGGGTTGTACTCGCCATTAACCACTGACCCCGAACACATATTAAATTATAAATTGCATTCGGACCGGGACGCGAACCCGGGACCTAGTGCGTGTGGTCGTACATTGCTCACCACTACGCCAACTAGGCCGTCAAAATGTGGGTCGAATTTTCCCACCGCCTTTCGACAGTAGTACTCATTCTTATACTGCCCCAGCAGTCTACACGTCACAGTTGAACTTTCCGGCTAGTCTTACGAATTAGTGGAGTTTAAGGGTGGTCGTCCACCTCCGCGAGTGCCCGGCAGCCATCTAACACCCACTACAGGCCCATCTGATGCTGTCCCTTCGATGCTACCCGCACCGGTCCGATTTGGCAACCCCGGCGTCCCACCATCATGCGGTCCCCACCATCATTCCGGTACAGGCAGATCGAACAACAACAGCCTTCGATCCGAATTAGCAGGCGAATCTAGTTCCCGGCCAACCTTCGGCTTCCAACTACCCACCGACTTTCTCAGACTTATCGACCGGCCGTACTAGTTCGCCTGTCGTTCCTACTTGCCCACCGCAACGCGACGGAAGCGGCAGACTTTCGGAAACACCATACAAGTTGCTCTTACACCCGAAGGCGCAATCGCAATTATCGATCATACCTCGTGTCCAGGTTTACCCCGGTCACAAGTGTAATCTCGAACACGCCACAGTACGCTCTCACACCTCCCCCCCGGCCTGCGGAGGAAGGCGCAATCGCGTGAGTTTGCCCGTTCCCGCACCCCTCTCCCCCGGCCTGCGGGGAGTGGGGCGCGTTCACAGACCCGACCCGCAGTCCGCGTCAGGGCGTCCCCCGTCGCGGTACTACGCTCGGCCACAGCGGTCCGCTATACTCACTCACTATTCTATCAGGCGTCCCCGACGGAGATAGTAAGCTTTCTAACATTCCACCAATGGCTCGTATCCCCCCCCAAATGTGCGGGAAGGGTTGTACTCGCCATTAACCACTGACCCCGAACACATATTAAATTATAAATTGCATTCGGACCGGGACGCGAACCCGGGACCTAGTGCGTGTGGTCGTACATTGCTCACCACTACGCCAACTAGGCCGTCAAAATGTGGGTCGAATTTTCCCACCGCCTTTCGACAGTAGTACTCATTCTTATACTGCCCCAGCAGTCTACACGTCACAGTTGAACTTTCCGGCTAGTCTTACGAATTAGTGGAGTTTAAGGGTGGTCGTCCACCTCCGCGAGTGCCCGGCAGCCATCTAACACCCACTACAGGCCCATCTGATGCTGTCCCTTCGATGCTACCCGCACCGGTCCGATTTGGCAACCCCGGCGTCCCACCATCATGCGGTCCCCACCATCATTCCGGTACAGGCAGATCGAACAACAACAGCCTTCGATCCGAATTAGCAGGCGAATCTAGTTCCCGGCCAACCTTCGGCTTCCAACTACCCACCGACTTTCTCAGACTTATCGACCGGCCGTACTAGTTCGCCTGTCGTTCCTACTTGCCCACCGCAACGCGACGGAAGCGGCAGACTTTCGGAAACACCATACAAGTTGCTCTTACACCCGAAGGCGCAATCGCAATTATCGATCATACCTCGTGTCCAGGTTTACCCCGGTCACAAGTGTAATCTCGAACACGCCACAGTACGCTCTCACACCTCCCCCCCGGCCTGCGGAGGAAGGCGCAATCGCGTGAGTTTGCCCGTTCCCGCACCCCTCTCCCCCGGCCTGCGGGGAGTGGGGCGCGTTCACAGACCCGACCCGCAGTCCGCGTCAGGGCGTCCCCCGTCGCGGTACTACGCTCGGCCACAGCGGTCCGCTATACTCACTCACTATTCTATCAGGCGTCCCCGACGGAGATAGTAAGCTTTCTAACATTCCACCAATGGCTCGTATCCCCCCCCAAATGTGCGGGAAGGGTTGTACTCGCCATTAACCACTGACCCCGAACACATATTAAATTATAAATTGCATTCGGACCGGGACGCGAACCCGGGACCTAGTGCGTGTGGTCGTACATTGCTCACCACTACGCCAACTAGGCCGTCAAAATGTGGGTCGAATTTTCCCACCGCCTTTCGACAGTAGTACTCATTCTTATACTGCCCCAGCAGTCTACACATCACAGTTGAACTTTCCGGCTAGTCTTACGAATTAGTGGAGTTTAAGGGTGGTCGTCCACCTCCGCGAGTGCCCGGCAGCCATCTAACACCCACTACAGGCCCATCTGATGCTGTCCCTTCGATGCTACCCGCACCGGTCCGATTTGGCAACCCCGGCGTCCCACCATCATGCGGTCCCCACCATCATTCCGGTACAGGCAGATCGAACAACAACAGCCTTCGATCCGAATTAGCAGGCGAATCTAGTTCCCGGCCAACCTTCGGCTTCCAACTACCCACCGACTTTCTCAGACTTATCGACCGGCCGTACTAGTTCGCCTGTCGTTCCTACTTGCCCACCGCAACGCGACGGAAGCGGCAGACTTTCGGAAACACCATACAAGTTGCTCTTACACCCGAAGGCGCAATCGCAATTATCGATCATACCTCGTGTCCAGGTTTACCCCGGTCACAAGTGTAATCTCGAACACGCCACAGTACGCTCTCACACCTCCCCCCCGGCCTGCGGAGGAAGGCGCAATCGCGTGAGTTTGCCCGTTCCCGCACCCCTCTCCCCCGGCCTGCGGGGAGTGGGGCGCGTTCACAGACCCGACCCGCAGTCCGCGTCAGGGCGTCCCCCGTCGCGGTACTACGCTCGGCCACAGCGGTCCGCTATACTCACTCACTATTCTATCAGGCGTCCCCGACGGAGATAGTAAGCTTTCTAACATTCCACCAATGGCTCGTATCCCCCCCCAAATGTGCGGGAAGGGTTGTACTCGCCATTAACCACTGACCCCGAACACATATTAAATTATAAATTGCATTCGGACCGGGACGCGAACCCGGGACCTAGTGAAAATGTGGGTCGAATTTTCCCACCGCCTTTCGACAGTAGTACTCATTCTTATACTGCCCCAGCAGTCTACACATCACAGTTGAACTTTCCGGCTAGTCTTACGAATTAGTGGAGTTTAAGGGTGGTCGTCCACCTCCGCGAGTGCCCGGCAGCCATCTAACACCCACTACAGGCCCATCTGATGCTGTCCCTTCGATGCTACCCGCACCGGTCCGATTTGGCAACCCCGGCGTCCCACCATCATGCGGTCCCCACCATCATTCCGGTACAGGCAGATCGAACAACAACAGCCTTCGATCCGAATTAGCAGGCGAATCTAGTTCCCGGCCAACCTTCGGCTTCCAACTACCCACCGACTTTCTCAGACTTATCGACCGGCCGTACTAGTTCGCCTGTCGTTCCTACTTGCCCAACGCAACACGACGGAAGCGGCAGACTTTCGGAAACACCATACAAGTTGCTCTTACACCCGAAGGCGCAATCGCAATTATCGATCATACCTCGTGTCCAGGTTTACCCCGGTCACAAGTGTAATCTCGAACACGCCACAGTACGCTCTCACACCTCCCCCCCGGCCTGCGGAGGAAGGCGCAATCGCGTGAGTTTGCCCGTTCCCGCACCCCTCTCCCCCGGCCTGCGGGGAGTGGGGCGCGTTCACAGACCCGACCCGCAGTCCGCGTCAGGGCGTCCCCCGTCGCGGTACTACGCTCGGCCACAGCGGTCCGCTATACTCACTCACTATTCTATCAGGCGTCCCCGACGGAGATAGTAAGCTTTCTAACATTCCACCAATGGCTCGTATCCCCCCCCAAATGTGCGGGAAGGGTTGTACTCGCCATTAACCACTGACCCCGAACACATATTAAATTATAAATTGCATTCGGACCGGGACGCGAACCCGGGACCTAGTGCGTGTGGTCGTACATTGCTCACCACTACGCCAACTAGGCCGTCAAAATGTGGGTCGAATTTTCCCACCGCCTTTCGACAGTAGTACTCATTCTTATACTGCCCCAGCAGTCTACACGTCACAGTTGAACTTTCCGGCTAGTCTTACGAATTAGTGGAGTTTAAGGGTGGTCGTCCACCTCCGCGAGTGCCCGGCAGCCATCTAACACCCACTACAGGCCCATCTGATGCTGTCCCTTCGATGCTACCCGCACCGGTCCGATTTGGCAACCCCGGCGTCCCACCATCATGCGGTCCCCACCATCATTCCGGTACAGGCAGATCGAACAACAACAGCCTTCGATCCGAATTAGCAGGCGAATCTAGTTCCCGGCCAACCTTCGGCTTCCAACTACCCACCGACTTTCTCAGACTTATCGACCGGCCGTACTAGTTCGCCTGTTGTTCCTACTTGCCCACCGCAACGCGACGGAAGCGGCAGACTTTCGGAAACACCATACAAGTTGCTCTTACACCCGAAGGCGCAATCGCAATTATCGATCATACATCGTGTCCAGGTTTACCCCGGTCACAAGTGTAATCTCGAACACGCCACAGTACGCTCTCACACCTCCCCCCCGGCCTGCGGAGGAAGGCGCAATCGCGTGAGTTGCCCGTTCCCGCACCCCTCTCCCCCGGCCTGCGGGGAGTGGGGCGCGTTCACAGACCCGACCCGCAGTCCGCGTCAGGGCGTCCCCCGTCGCGGTACTACGCTCGGCCACAGCGGTCCGCTATACTCACTCACTATTCTATCAGGCGTCCCCGACGGAGATAGTAAGCTTTCTAACATTCCACCAATGGCTCGTATCCCCCCCCAAATGTGCGGGAGGGGTTGTACTCGCCATTAACCACTGACCCCGAACACATATTAAATTATAAATTGCATTCGGACCGGGACGCGAACCCGGGACCTAGTGCGTGTGGTCGTACATTGCTCACCACTACGCCAACTAGGCCGTCAACCTAACCTAACCTAACCTAACCTAACCTAACCTAACCTAACCTAACCTAACCTAACCTAACCTAACCTAACCTAACCTAACCTAACCTAACCTAACCTAACCTAACCTAACCTAACCTAACCTAACCTAACCTAACCTAACCTAACCTAACCTAACCTAACCTAACCTAACCTAACCTAACCTAACCTAACCTAACCTAACCTAACCTAACCTAACCTAACCTAACCTAACCTAACCTAACCTAACCTAACCTAACCTAACCTAACCTAACCTAACCTAACCTAACCTAACCTAACCTAACCTAACCTAACCTAACCTAACCTAACCTAACCTAACCTAACCTAACCTAACCTAACCTAACCTAACCTAACCTAACCTAACCTAACCTAACCTAACCTAACCTAACCTAACCTAACCTAACCTAACCTAACCTAACCTAACCTAACCTAACCTAACCTAACCTAACCTAACCTAACCTAACCTAACCTAACCTAACCTAACCTAACCTAACCTAACCTAACCTAACCTAACCTAACCTAACCTAACCTAACCTAACCTAACCTAACCTAACCTAACCTAACCTAACCTAACCTAACCTAACCTAACCTAACCTAACCTAACCTAACCTAACCTAACCTAACCTAACCTAACCTAACCTAACCTAACCTAACCTAACCTAACCTAACCTAACCTAACCTAACCTAACCTAACCTAACCTAACCTAACCTAACCTAACCTAACCTAACCTAACCTAACCTAACCTAACCTAACCTAACCTAACCTAACCTAACCTAACCTAACCTAACCTAACCTAACCTAACCTAACCTAACCTAACCTAACCTAACCTAACCTAACCTAACCTAACCTAACCTAACCTAACCTAACCTAACCTAACCTAACCTAACCTAACCTAACCTAACCTAACCTAACCTAACCTAACCTAACCTAACCTAACCTAACCTAACCTAACCTAACCTAACCTAACCTAACCTAACCTAACCTAACCTAACCTAACCTAACCTAACCTAACCTAACCTAACCTAACCTAACCTAACCTAACCTAACCTAACCTAACCTAACCTAACCTAACCTAACCTAACCTAACCTAACCTAACCTAACCTAACCTAACCTAACCTAACCTAACCTAACCTAACCTAACCTAACCTAACCTAACCTAACCTAACCTAACCTAACCTAACCTAACCTAACCTAACCTAACCTAACCTAACCTAACCTAACCTAACCTAACCTAACCTAACCTAACCTAACCTAACCTAACCTAACCTAACCTAACCTAACCTAACCTAACCTAACCTAACCTAACCTAACCTAACCTAACCTAACCTAACCTAACCTAACCTAACCTAACCTAACCTAACCTAACCTAACCTAACCTAACCTAACCTAACCTAACCTAACCTAACCTAACCTAACCTAACCTAACCTAACCTAACCTAACCTAACCTAACCTAACCTAACCTAACCTAACCTAACCTAACCTAACCTAACCTAACCTAACCTAACCTAACCTAACCTAACCTAACCTAACCTAACCTAACCTAACCTAACCTAACCTAACCTAACCTAACCTAACCTAACCTAACCTAACCTAACCTAACCTAACCTAACCTAACCTAACCTAACCTAACCTAACCTAACCTAACCTAACCTAACCTAACCTAACCTAACCTAACCTAACCTAACCTAACCTAACCTAACCTAACCTAACCTAACCTAACCTAACCTAACCTAACCTAACCTAACCTAACCTAACCTAACCTAACCTAACCTAACCTAACCTAACCTAACCTAACCTAACCTAACCTAACCTAACCTAACCTAACCTAACCTAACCTAACCTAACCTAACCTAACCTAACCTAACCTAACCTAACCTAACCTAACCTAACCTAACCTAACCTAACCTAACCTAACCTAACCTAACCTAACCTAACCTAACCTAACCTAACCTAACCTAACCTAACCTAACCTAACCTAACCTAACCTAACCTAACCTAACCTAACCTAACCTAACCTAACCTAACCTAACCTAACCTAACCTAACCTAACCTAACCTAACCTAACCTAACCTAACCTAACCTAACCTAACCTAACCTAACCTAACCTAACCTAACCTAACCTAACCTAACCTAACCTAACCTAACCTAACCTAACCTAACCTAACCTAACCTAACCTAACCTAACCTAACCTAACCTAACCTAACCTAACCTAACCTAACCTAACCTAACCTAACCTAACCTAACCTAACCTAACCTAACCTAACCTAACCTAACCTAACCTAACCTAACCTAACCTAACCTAACCTAACCTAACCTAACCTAACCTAACCTAACCTAACCTAACCTAACCTAACCTAACCTAACCTAACCTAACCTAACCTAACCTAACCTAACCTAACCTAACCTAACCTAACCTAACCTAACCTAACCTAACCTAACCTAACCTAACCTAACCTAACCTAACCTAACCTAACCTAACCTAACCTAACCTAACCTAACCTAACCTAACCTAACCTAACCTAACCTAACCTAACCTAACCTAACCTAACCTAACCTAACCTAACCTAACCTAACCTAACCTAACCTAACCTAACCTAACCTAACCTAACCTAACCTAACCTAACCTAACCTAACCTAACCTAACCTAACCTAACCTAACCTAACCTAACCTAACCTAACCTAACCTAACCTAACCTAACCTAACCTAACCTAACCTAACCTAACCTAACCTAACCTAACCTAACCTAACCTTTTTTTTTTTTTTTTTTTTTTTTTTTTTTTTTTACGTCAGGAAACTCGTTACGAGTACCCGCCGCCTGGGGAAGAACGACGGGTTATGTGGGACTCCTGCCGTGCTAGAGATGTAAACGCACGGCAGTTTACCCACTAAAACCTGACGGTGTCCACCTTGATCGCCTTGACGCCGGGGCCACGGGAACCAAGAAATCATCCGCGACCCCGACGGCGATAGCCCAACGGCTCACCTCGGTGTCGGAGGGTGGAGGAGGCACCCTCAACGACCACCAACTGGAGTAGCGCGCGGCGGACACCGCGCGCGCCTACTCGGGCCAGGTTGTTAGGCGGCAGACTTCCCCAAGTCTACCGCCCTCTGGCTAGTGTTAGGGGGGGAGGCGGCGGTCTTGTGCCGCTCTCCGGCGCCCGGTCCTTCGACGGCGGATGGCGAGATCGGAAGTCGCCTCCCTCTCTCTCTCCGCCGCCTCCTTCCGCGACATCACGACCTCGCAGAAGGTCTGGACGGCGTCCCAGGACCTTTCACTGCCGACCATAGCGGAAATCACGGCCGGCAGCGTCAGGTCCGCCCCCACAACACTTTGGAGCGCCTCCCGCTCTGACGCCCAAGCCGGGCAAAACTCCAGGGTATGCTGCGCGTCCTCATCGACGCAGTCGTTGCAATGGTGGCAACGTGCATCTGGCTCTCTTCCGGCGACGCGACACAGGTATCCGCCGAAACACCCATGCCCTGTGAGGACCTGCGTCAACCGGAAGGAGAGGACGCCGTGACTTCTCGCCAGCCACTGCTTTAAGACTGGACAAACTGCGTCGATTGTTCTTCGGCCAGCCGAAGCATGCTCCAGTTTGGTTTGCCATTCTGCAATTGCTGCCTCCCGCTCATCGTTACTGTTAGGTACTGGGCGTTGGTCCTCAGACGCAAGGCCTCGACGTCGATGATAGGCCGATGCCAAGGAAGGTGCGTCCAGGTCCCATGGTATATCTCCTGCCAGCACGCACGCGACATCACTCGAGATGGTCCGGTAGCCCCTAACCACTCTTGTTGCCATCACTCTTTGTGCCTGTCGTAGGATAGCCACATTTTCGCGGTTTAGAGCGTCAGCCCATACAGGGGCACCGTACAGCGCCATGGATTTTAACACTCCTAGGTATAGGCGTCTGCTACAACAATTAGGTCCGCTAACATTCGGTAGCAGCCTACTAAGTGCTCCTGCAGTCTGCATCAGTTTTGGCGCCAGGTTTTCAAAGTGCGCCCTAAAGTTCCACCGGCTGTCGAGCACGAGTCCCAGGTACTTCATCGTACCCGACAAGCCGATGCGAACTCCATCCACCACAATATGAGCCTCAGTTGATAGCGCTCTACGAGGGCCGTGGAAGCTCAGAGCCTTTGTCTTCTCTAGGGCGACCTCTAACCCCAGCCTCTGTATCTTTCTAATAATATGGGTCACACCGACAGTTGCTAATGTCACAGCCTCTTGGTGAGTTTTTGCCCGCGCTAATACCAGAGTGTCATCCGCATAACACACTACGCTGATGCCTCTTAGCGTGCTACTCCTTAACACCCAATCATAACCGATGTTCCACAGGAGCGGCCCAAGAACCGAGCCCTGTGGAACACCGCACGATACTTCCCATCTACCCCAGCCGTGTCGTTCAGGGAAGATCACGAGTCTATCGCTTAGGTAAGCCCCAATTACGCGTTGCAGGTAGGTCGGCACACCATGGTGATGGAGCGCCGTCCTGATGCAATCCCAAGGTAAGGAGTTGAAGGCGTTTGCGATGTCTAATGACACCGCGATAACTACCTCACCTTGGGAGACCGCATCCTGCGCGCGAGACTTAACACTCAGTATGGCATCTACAGTGGAGCGACCACTGCGGAAGCCAAACTGCGCGTCCGAAAGATCCGGCCCAACTTCTGTCAAGTGCTTGACCAAGCGCCCGACTATAACCCGCTCAAATAATTTGGCTATTTCATTTAATAGCACAATGGGCCGGTAGGCAGATGGCAACTCCGCGGGACGCCCTTCCTTTCTGAGGAGAACTAACCTGCCTGTCTTCCACCTCTGTGGAATTATGGCTTGTGCCAGACAGGCAGAGAAAAGTCCCCTCATACAAGGCCCTAAGGCGTCCATCATCAGGGCAAGGGCACGACCTGGTATCCCGTCTGGTCCAGGGGAGACGGATTTTCCTCGTAGGCGCCTAACTGCCATTTCCATCTCGTGCTCCTCAACTTCTGGAGCCTCTCCCTGTGCTTCATCCTGATCGGTTGTTCTGTTATTACTAATCATCGGAAGGAGGAGGTTGTTATGTTGCGGAAATAAGGACTCTAGCACATTCCGCAGTACATCTGCTCCCATTGTTTCCGTAAGTGGTGGGGCCCAAGGGCGAAGTTTGTTCCTTACCATTTTATATGGTGTGCCCCATGGGTCTCTATTAAGTCCCTCCAGCATCTCGGCCCTGCCATCATTTATCGCCTTCGCGATTTGTGTTTGGAGTCGCGTCTTTGCTTCCTTATACATAGAGTATCTATGGTCCTCCTCCGCCTGGTTCCGGTGTGCTCTCCTTCGGTAGTGCGTGTAATGTCTGCGGGCAGTAATGCAGCTCTCGCGCAGTTGGGCAATTTCTGCTGTCCACCACCACACCTGTTGCCTTGGAGGGCGGCGTCCGGACCTAGGCATTGCAGAGTCACAGATGCGTTTAAGTAGAGCATCGATTTTGTCTGCTGTCTCCTCTATGGATGTTATTCTTTGAGGCAGCCAAGAGGCCACTACAGATGCCTCTTTGATCACCTCTGGGTTAAGGCGCTTGATCTGCCATCTCGGGCCGATCTCTCTCGGAGTATGGGTAGCTGCTGGCGGCACCGCTGGTTGTGTAGAGATCTCGTATCGGATATAAAGATGATCCGATAGTGTCTCCACATCCTCCAGCACTCGCCAGCCGCCTACACGGCGCGCGAGAGCAGGGCTTGCGAACGTTATGTCCACGATGGAACCACCCTGTCGTCGCACGCACGTGTTAACCGTTCCCCGATTCAGAATGGTAAGGCCAGTGGTAATCACCCACTCTTCCACTAAGCGTCCGCGGGCATCAGTAATTGGGCAGCCCCATGCCCGTGCTTTGGCATTCAGGTCACCTGCCACTAGCACATGTCGGTGCCTACTTCTGGATATAAGTTCCCCCACACTGTTTAAAAAACTGTCAAATTCGACGAGGGTCCTGTTGGGGGAAAAGTAAACACCGACTATTGCTATTTCTCCTAGCAGTGCCATAACGAATCCAGGCCCTTTAACCACGTGGGTAAACAGTGGCGCGCCTACATCTGTTTGGGTGACAAGTGCCACCAACCCGTCACGGTCGCCGACCCAATTGTCCCTTGGCGGGAGATAATAAGGCTCCGACAGAACCGCCAGTTGCGCAGACCACTGCACCAGACTTTGTACAAACAGATCCTGAGCTCTGGCACAGTGGTTTAAATTTGCTTGGATAACTTTTAAAGCCATCATTTCTGGTGGTCCGGTTTTTCTCCTTTATCAAGCGGCTTGGTTGTAGCGGCTACAGGGCGTTTGCCCCCCTTCTTCTTTCGAGCGATCACCCGAGTGCAGGCTGCGCTGCCTATAATGTGATTGGCTGGCCTGCTCGCAGAGTCACAAACCGGGCAGTGAGGTGTGTTTGTACAATTCCCGCGTTGGTGCCCTGGTTGCCCACATCTAAAGCACTGGTTGCTCCTGTCGTTGTCGCCTGTGCATTTGGCTGCCACGTGTCCCACTTCGTGGCAGCGGAAACAGCGCTGAGTTCGAGGCTGCAGTAACTTAACTTGCGCTGTCACAAGTCCAACTGTAATTCTGCCGCCATCCGCAATCTTCTTTGCAGCCATCACGGGGCATTTTACCCAGGCTGATCCTATGCCGAACCGATTACGGCGTATTTCGCCAATCTTGACGACCTCCTCTGTACAGCCACCTGTTTGGCTGATGACTTCGGCTAGCTCCTTCGGCGTGACTGAATCGTCTAAGCCTAAGAGTCTAAGCTCGGCGCACCTTACTGGCCGCGAGATGTGCACCTCGCTTCCTTCCAAAATGGTGCGTAGTCGTTTTGCTAGAGTCTCAGCCTTCTCCTCGTTATTGGCACCAGGAAGTTCGAGCATCCTGGCCCCGGTTGCTGCCACCTTGTATCTTACGTCTTTGATACCCAGCTCACTTAGATTTATTTTTTGTTTTATCTGGGTGAAGACGTCCCCATATGACATATCCCTCTCTTCGGCCGTTGGTTGCAGTTGTATAACTACGGCAGCGGAGCGGGGTGGGCGTAGCCTGGGTTGTTTTGGCTTCCCCAATGACGTCTTTTCCTTAGGCTGTTGGACTACCGGAGCTGTCTTTTTCTTTTTGCTCCGTTTAACAACCTGGTTCCAACCCTCCGAAACGTTAGGAGTAGTTGAAGATAATTCCGTATTTGCCGGAGGAACCGTTTGCACTTTCCTAGCGGACGCTTTCTTTTCCTTTTTCTTTTGTCCCGCTGTGCGCTTTATCTTCGAACCAGGATTGGCTGGTGCCATGAGGGTAGTCGTGACGGTTTGCGGTCTAAGGGTTTGACCTGCTTCCTCGTCCAATGGTAACTGGGGTTGTTGTTCTGGCTGCAGTCTCTTCCCTAGAGCTTCAAAGTGCGCACTGATCATTGGGCCAACCCGTCCTATTACGGCATGTACCAGTTCTTCGGTATTGTATGCCGCTGAGCTCGATACTGGGGGGACCCTCTCCCTTTCGTTTTTACGGGACCTCTCCTGCTGTTGTCTCAGTAGCGCTAACTCCTTACGAAGCTCTTCTACTTCTGAGCTAGCCACAGTACTCGCAATTGCTCCTTGACTTTGTAGGTCTTTCCTCAAGGCTGCCACCTCCTTTCTCAGGTCATTTACCTCCACCTGTAGCCTTGTGTTATTGGCCCGTAGCTTTTCTACTTCCTCTGATGCGGTGCGCCGCGCAAGCAAATCCACAGCACCAGCGATCGCACTTGCCGCATCCTTGAGGGCTTTGGCAAAAGTACCCTTTAGGTTGCCCGATCTTGTCGCAACCTTCTCAATAACTTCAAGGCTGGTCTTTATCCTATCCTGAAGCTCAGGTACGGAGTCCGCCTCCCCATCTGACCTGACAGTGGGCCCACCTGATGTTTGTGGGCTGGGTCCCGTCTTGAGGGCCGACGCTAGTTCTGCTACTTCTTGTTGAGCTCTGAGCCGGAGCTCCTCCTTCTTCGCCTCATTGTGGGCACGTTGAGCTTCCGCCAGGCCCACATATTGCCATGTGGTTGGCGGACGTCCTCTTCCGCGTTGCACAGCACTCGCCTTTTGCCCTGCTTCATCTGGCGACCCCGACTGACTGCGGGCCGTACCTTTGATAGGCACTCTACTTTCGCTTTTGTTCGGTCCAGCTCGAACTTCGCTTGGGGACCGTTTTCCTTTAGCAGGCACCACGCCTGCAGCTCTGCCTGTTTTAGATCTAACAACTCCGCCAGTTGCTGGCACACTCTTTTCACCGCCCTTCTCGGGCCTCACATCTACACCGCCCATCTCGGGCACCTCATCAACGCCGCCCATCTCGGGCACTTCGTCTTGTGGGTTTTTGTTTTTGATTGGCTCCATACTGTTCCCACGAGTATGGGGGATATATAAGGTCCATCCGAGCGGTGCCCCCTGCACCCGGATAAGCCTAGCGTAACCCGTTAAAGTGTCGGCCGGTACTTTAACGGGGGAAAGCAGTAGCGACTGAACTACCCATCAGCCATGCATCCCCTCGCGCTGCTCCGCCGCTTGGGATTCGGGGTAATTTTTTATAGAGGTTTTCTTCCTCGCAGCCCGGGCGGTTAAGCCAGGGCCCTCGGTCCCAGTTCCCGGCCGCTAGACATGACAACGGCACCGGTAACCGGGATTACGAGATTTGAGGAGGGCGTTGCACAGGAAGTGCAGCCCGGCTGCGCAGTAAAGCACCCACCGGACCCGCCCCGCCTCGGTGCTGATCCACAGCTTCGGCTTTGTTTACGGTGTGCTCCGCTAGGCCGTGGGGATAACAATCCCCTAAAGGTACGCCCATACCTGCTGGTTTTGGTCCGCGCCGGATTACTCCGGTACCACCCGCAAAATGCGAGTGGCGTTCCCCTATCCGCCACCGGGGGACGCGCCCGATAGAAGACCCAGCAACTCCCACGGGAACCTAACCTAACCTAACCTAACCTAACCTAACCTAACCTAACCTAACCTAACCTAACCTAACCTAACCTAACCTAACCTAACCTAACCTAACCTAACCTTTTTTTTTTTTTTTTTTTTTTTTTTTTTTTTTTTTTTTTTTTTTTTTTTTTTTTTTTTTTTTTTTTTATCGTCAGGAAACTCGTTACGAGTACCCGCCGCCTGGGGAAGAACGACGGGTTATGTGGGACTCCTGCCGTGCTAGAGATGGTAAACGCACGGCAGTTTACCCACTAAAACCTGACGGTGTCCACCTTGATCGCCTTGATGCCGGGGCCACGGGAACCAGAAATCATCCGCGACCCCGACGGCGATAGCCCAACGGCTCACCTCGGTGTCGGAGGGTGGAGGAGGCACCCTCTACGACCACCAACTAGAGTAGCGCGCGGCGGACACCGCGCGCGCCTACTCGGGCCAGGTTGTTAGGCGGCAGACTTCCCCAAGTCTACCGCCCTCTGGCTAGTGTTAGGGGGGGAGGCGGCGGTCTTGTGCCGCTCTCCGGCGCCCGGTCCTTCGACGGCGGATGGCGAGATCGGAAGTCACCTCCCTCTCTCTCTCCGCCGTCTCCTTCTGCGACATCACGACCTCGCAGAAGGTCTGGACGGCGTCCCAGGCCCTTTCGCTACCGACCATGGCAGAAATCACGGCCGGTAACGTCAGGTCCGCCCCCATAACACTTCGGAGCGCCTCCCGCTCTGACGCCCATGCTGGGCAGAACTCTAGCGTGTGTTGGGCGTCTTCGTCTACGCACTCATTGCAGTGGTGGCAACGTGCGTCGGGCTCTCTTCCGGCGACGCGACACAGGTAGCCTCCAAAGCACCCGTGCCCCGTGAGGACCTGCGTCAGCCGGAAAGAGAGCACACCGTGGTTTCTTGCGAGCCACTGCCTGAGGACAGGACGAACTGCGTCGATAGTCCTTCGACCAGCTGTGGCACGCTCTAGTCTTTCAAGCCACGCCTCCATTGTGGCATCCCGCTCTTCGTTAAGATGCAGTGCTGGACTTAGGTCCCCGGACGCAGGGCCTCGACGTCGATGATAGGACGACGCCAAGGAAATCGCGTCCAGTTCCCAGGGTTGTACTCCAGCCAGCACGCACGCCACATCGCTAGAAATGGTACGATACCCCCTTGCTACCCTTGTCGCCATCACTCGTTGCGACTGCCGCAAAACAGCGATGTTTTCGCGACTTAGGGCGTCGACCCATACGGGGGCACCATACAGCGCCATCGATCGAAGCACCCCGAGGTAAAGACGCCTACTGGAACAGTTCGGTCCGCCGATGTTCGGAAGCAGCCTGCTTAATGCGCTTGCCGTCCTCAATAATTTTGGCGCCAGGGTGTCGAAATGGGCCTGGAAGTTCCATCGGCCGTCGAGCACGAGTCCCAGATACTTCATCGTACTCGACAAGCCGATGTGTACTCTGTCCACCGTGATATGGGTTTCCGGCGTGGGTGCCCGTCGTGGACCATAAAAGCATATGGCCTTCGATTTTTCGGCAGCAACTTCCAGTCCCAACCTTCTTATTTTACCAACTATATGGGCAACTCCCGCTGTTGTTAGGATAGCCGCTTCCCTGTGGTTGTTGGCACGCGCCATGACCAGAGTGTCGTCAGCATAACAAATCACACTGACTCCCCTCAGTGTGCTACCCCTGAGCACCCAGTCGTAGCCAATGTTCCACAGGAGCGGTCCCAGGACCGAGCCCTGTGGAACACCGCATGACACCACACGCCTCTCCATACCGGTCCGTGAACGGAAGATCACAGATCTGTCGGACAAGTAAGATCCTATGACGCTACGCAGGTAGGTCGGTACCCCGTGATAGTGGAGCGCCTCCTTAATGCAAGCCCAGGGTAAAGAGTTGAAGGCGTTTGCGATGTCCAAGGACACCGCAAAAACTACTTTACCCTGAGAGACCGCATCCTGCGTGTAGGACTTGACACGCAATATGGCATCGACGGTTGAGCGCCCACCGCGGAAACCAAACTGCGCATCCGACAAATCTCGCCCGACTTCTTCTATGTGCCTTATCAAACGTCCTACCACTATGCGCTCAAACATTTTGGCGAGCTCATTGAGGAGCACGATAGGACGGTAGGCAGTGGGAGACTCAGCTGGACGCCCTTCCTTTCTGAGAAGAACCAACCTACCTGTCTTCCACCTCTGTGGAATTGTGGCTTGAGCCAGACAGGCAGTGAATAGTTCCCTCACGTAAGGCCCTAGAGCGTCCATGGTCAGAGCTAGTGCTCGTCCGGGTATACCATCTGGCCCCGGGGCAACAGACTTTCCTCGCAAGCGCCCTATTGCATCAGTCATTTCCTCCTCGTTGACCTCCGGCACATTATGTTCTTCCATGTCGTCGGTTACTGTCCGTGGTCCCATCTGCGGTGGCACAAAGCTTTCCCGGTTTGGAAACAGGCTATCCAGCACGCTCTGTAACACCTCTCCGTTGAGCGTTTCGGTGATTGGAGGGGCCGATGGGCGAAGTTTGTTCATGACCATCCGATATGGTGTTCCCCAAGGATCTCTATCGAGCCCCTCCAGCATCTCAGCCCTACCCTCGGCTATTGCCTTGGAGATTTGTATTCGGAGACGCTTCTTTGCCTCTACATAGCCATTGTATATGAGATCCTCTTCCGTCGGATCTCGGTGTACCCTCCTCCTGTAGTGCAGATAGAGGCGCCTGGCAGCAACGCAGTTTTTACGCATTTGGGCGATTTCTGCCGTCCACCACCACACTTGGTGTCTCGATGGGTTTTGCCTCGACCTTGGCATCGCGGAATCGCAGATGTTCTGCACTACTTTCTCCAGCCGATTTGCGGCTTCCTCTGGAGACAATGATTGTTGGGGCAGCCATGAGGCTACAACGGATGCCTCCCTCAGCACCTCTGGGTTGAGATGTTTAATTTGCCACCTCGGGCCCTCTTCCCTCGGAGTACGATTACGGCTGGGCGGCACCGCCGGCTGTGTGGAGATTTCGTATTGGATGTAGAGATGGTCTGAAAGGGTCTCCACATCAGCCAGCACTCGCCAGCCGTGGACACGGCGCGCTAAGGCAGGGCTCGCAAACGTTACGTCTACGATAGACCCGCCCTGCCGTCGCACGCACGTGTTGACCGATCCCCGATTCAAGACGGTTAGGCCAGTGGCAACAGCCCACTCTTCCAGGAGTCGACCACGAGCGTCTGTAACTGGGCAGCCCCATGCGCCTGCCTTGGCATTAAGATCGCCTGCAATCAGTACGTAGCGGTGCCCACAACGAGATATAATTTCTCCTAGACCGTCCAGAAAATTGTCGAACTCGACAAGGGTCTTGTTCGGGGAGAAATAAACACCTACTACAAAAAGATCGCCAACAAGAGCCGCCACCAAACCAGACCCCCGCACGACCTGTGCGAACATCGGTACACCTGTTCCTGCCTGAGCGACGAGTGCCACTAATCCGTCGTTATCTCCAACCCAGTTGTTTTTTGGTGGAACGTAGTAAGGCTCTGACACTACCGCTAATTGCACAGACCATTGTACAAGGCTTTGCATCAGAAGGTCTTGCGCCCTGGCACAATGGTTAAGGTTCACCTGTAATGCTTTAACAGTCATTTTTGGGCCGTATGCTGTTCCTCCTCATGTGGTTTGGGTATACCAGCTGCGCGACATTTGCGTCCTCTCTTTTTCCGTCTTATGGCCCGGATACAGGCTACACTTCCAACGATGTGGTTGGCCGGCCTGTTGTCGCTTTCACATACTGGACAGTGTGGCGCATCTTGGCACTGTCCACGCTTGTGTCCATCTTGCCCACATCTAAAGCAATGGCCGCTGCGGTCCACGGTACCAATGCATTTCGCTGCTACGTGCCCTGTTTCATGGCATCGAAAACAGCGCTGAGGACGGGATTGCAGCAACTTTGCTTGAGCTGTAATAACCCCCACCGGTATTCTGCCCACAGCTGCAACTTTTTTGGCGGCCATTACAGGGCATTTAACCCAGGCCGCGCCCACGCCAAACCGATTGCGGCGTATTTCGCCGACCTTTATTGCTTCAGCAGTGCAGCCACCCGTCTTGCTGATCGCTTCAGCCAGGTCCATTGGCGTCGCCGAGTCATCGAGGCCCATCACACGTAGCTCAGCGCACTTTACCGGCCGAGATATGTGCACATCCCTACCGTCAAAGATTGCACTAAGTTGCTGCGCTAGGGCATCCGCCTTGCTTTCGTTTTGGGCACCAGGTAACTCCAGCATCCTTGCACCTGTTACTGCCACCTTGTACCTTACGTCCTTGATGCCCAGATCATTCAGGTTAACCTTTTTATTGACCTGTGCAAAAACCTCTCCGTAGGTTAGGTTGCGCTCAACGGCTGCAGGTTGCAGTCTGATAACGACCGCAGCAGAACGGGGAGGGCGCAACTTAGGTGGTTTGTCCACTTGCACTTTTTTCTTGGGATGCTGGGCTGCTATTGCCTTCTTTTTCGCACCCTTCTTCACCACCAAATTCCAGCCCTCTGATGTGGCAGGAGGAGGTGGAGGTGGCACCAATTCAGTAGGTGTTTTTGGTGACGCCTTTTTGCTTTTCTTTTCCTTCTTCTTCTTTCTTGCTTTAACTCCAGGGTTGGCTGGAGCCATGAGGGTAGAGACGTTGATCTCTGACCCACGAGTATGAGCTGCAACCTCGACCGCAAGCTCTGATGGTCGTTGCTCTGGTAGCAGCTGCTCCTTCAGTTCTTCGAAGCGCGCACTCATCATGGTGCTCACTTGTACCATTATGGAGCGCGCGAACTCCTCGGTGTTAAATTGCGCTACGCTCGACGCTGGAGTACGTGTCTCCTGTACTTCCGTGCCAATTAATGCAGTGGTAGTATCAAGCCTGTTACGGTTTGCAAAATCCGATCTCATGGCTGCGACTTCCTTTTTTAGGTCTTCTACCTCCATCTGCAATTTGGCGTTGTTTGCTCGGAGCTGCGCCGCTTCCTCCGATGCTGTGCGCTGAGCGAGTAGTTCAACAGCACTCGCAATCGCACTCGCCGCATCTTTTAGGGCCCTTACAAACGTGCCCTTTAGATTGCCTGATTTTGTGGCAACGGCTTCAACAATCTCCAGGCTAGTCTTCACTTTATCCTGGAGCTCTGTGACCGTGTTTCCCTCCCCATCCACTCTAGTTGGATTAGTGGACACGTCTGAGTGTGGTGGACTGGCTCTAGATCTAGTCCTCAGTGCCAACGCCATGTCCGCCACTTCCTGTTCCGCTCTAAGCCTTAGTTCTTCCTTCTTGGCTTCGTTAAGAGCCTTTTGGGCCTCCGCGAGTCCTACATATTGTCCTGTTGTAGGTGGACGACCTCTTCCACGCATAGCTACCATGTTTGTCTGTAGCCTCCTATCGTCATCTGGTGTTCTTGACTGGCTGCGAGTAACCGTTGATTTTACCATGGGCCCCTTGTCTTCATCAGGTGATGATGATTGGCTGCGCCCTCCTTGTGTTGCAGCACCTCTAGCAGGCACACTGCCCACAGCCTTTACTGGCCCAACTCGCCTTCCTCCACTAACTGCCCCAACAACTCCGCCCTTCACGGGCCTCTTCATCACTCCGCCCTTCTCGGGCACCACACCTCTCCTTCCAACTGCCTCTCTTCCCTTCTCGGGAACCACATTCCTCCTATCTAAATCTAAATCTCCGCCCTTCTCGGGCCCCTCCCGGACATCACAGAAGCCGAAGTTGCCCCCCCCAGAATTCGTGGGGCAGCACGCCGTAGCATGAAGGGATTCCCGGCGGATTATCACGCCGGTACCCTCCTGGGGTAGACTCTCTTTACTGTCAGCTTGCATGATGGAAGGTGTGCTGATCCACAGCTTTGGCTTTGTATACGGTGAGCTCCGCTAGGCCGTGGGGTTAACAAACCCCTAAAGGTGCGCCCACACCTGTTGGTTTTGGTTCGCGGCGGGTTTCCCCGCTACCACCCACTAAAAGCGGGTGGCATTCCCCTATCCACCACCTGGGGACGCGCCCGGTAGGAGAACCAACAACTCCCTCGGGAACCTAACCTAACCTAACCTAACCTAACCTAACCTAACCTAACCTAACCTAACCTAACCTAACCTAACCTTTTTTTTTTTTTTTTTTTTTTTTTTTTTTTTTTTTTTTTTTTTTTTTTTTTTTTTTTTTTTTTTTTTTTTTTTTTTTTTTTTTTATAGTTGGGAAACCCTGTTACGGGTACCCCCGACTTCCCCTGGGGGTTATGTGGTGAACCACTAAAACCCAACTCCCAAACCCCTGCCGCCATGAATGGGACGCCACGGGATCGCTTTCGCATACAACCGCGACGCCCCGACGGTTGGCCGAAGCCACCAACATGAGGCCGCCCTGAAAAGGGCAGCCCCAATATGGGAAGAATTTACAACCATAAAGGACTGCTCCGAAGTCCACCCCGACCATCCACAGGCCAGAGAGTCCCCGGAACAGCCCTAAAACCGCGACAGCAGGAGAAGAGGATGCGGCAACGCCGACACTCCCCCTCCCCCGCCTGAACTAGACCACAGAGGGCGGGGAGAATTGTGAATTCCACCCACCCCCCGCAGCCCAGCCCCACCAGCACCGAGTCCTCCCCGACCACCCACTGGCCAAAAAGTCCCCAGTGCGAACCTAAACACCGCCCACAAGTGGGCCCCTGCAAAAATAAGCGGTGCCTAAGATCCTACTAAGCGCAGAACCCTAGGCACCTAAAACCTCCCACCCAACAAGTTGGGCAAACTACCCCAAAAGGACCGCAGGGGGCAAGGATGCGACAACGCCGACACTCCCTGTCCCCCGCGACCCACCCCACCCGAATGGCCACCAAAGGCCCCCACCGGCGGGGCCGCTCCCAGTCCACTCTGATAACAGCAGAGAAGTACCCGGAGCGGCCCCGACCAAACCCCAAGACACCGCCCACCGAAGTGGGCTACCACTACCAGACGGCTGCAGAGGACAGGGAGAACGGCGCACCGTAATACCGAGTCTCCTCTTCCTCTGCAGCCCCACCGCCTCCGCCATCTAACGCTGGCGGCCACGTCAGGCCGCGGGGGATAGGGCGAGCGGCGCACCGCAATACCGGCACTCCTCTCCCCCCGCGGTCTCCCTACCCTAGGCCTCGAAGAGAAGAGGACCCCCCCCCAACGCATCCCCTTACGAACCCCGGAGGAAGGAGGAAACACCCCTCAACGAGACCTATAAACCCCACCCAATGGCACCGAAGGGAGGAGGACCCCCACCCAACGCATCCCCCAACGAACCCCGGAGGGTAGGAGAATCACCCCCCAACGTGCCCCCCCCCCTGGCTGTTGGTCCGCGCCGGATTGCTCCGGTACCACCCGCTCCTGTCCCTCTAAACAGGAGCGGGTGGCGTTCCCCTATCCGCCACCCGGGGACGCGTCCGGTAGGAGTCAGCCTCTCCCCCGGAAAAAGAGATTCGAATTTTCCCACCGGCCTCCACCGGTGGTACTCATTCTACCATCTCTTTGGAGCTAGGCTCCACCGTCATACCTACTAATCCACCGCAACGTCCGTCCATTATAGGCCGTCTGCCTAGGACTTCTGAAGCAGTGAACTTTCGGTCACACACCACAGAGTTATGTTTATACTAACTCACCGCCCCGTCGGGCTTAGAGCTTTCTAAACATGCCTCCAATAGCTCGTAGCCACCCCCAAATTATGCGGGGGTGGTTGTACTCGCTATAGACCACCGACCCCGAACATATATAAATTATTAAATTATGTTCGGACCGGGACACGAACCCGGGGACCAGTGCGTGGGTCGTACATTGCTCACCACTACGCCAACTGGCCCGTCAAAAGAGATTCGAATTTTCCCACCGGCCTCCACCGGTGGTACTCATTCTACCATCTCTTTGGAGCTAGGCTCCACCGTCATACCTACTAATCCACCGCAACGTCCGTCCATTATAGGCCGTCTGCCTAGGACTTCTGAAGCAGTGAACTTTCGGTCACACACCACAGAGTTATGTTTATACTAACTCACCGCCCCGTCGGGCTTAGAGCTTTCTAAACATGCCTCCAATAGCTCGTAGCCACCCCCAAATTATGCGGGGGTGGTTGTACTCGCTATAGACCACCGACCCCGAACATATATAAATTATTAAATTATGTTCGGACCGGGACACGAACCCGGGGACCAGTGCGTGGGTAAAAGAGATTCGAATTTTCCCACCGGCCTCCACCGGTGGTACTCATTCTACCATCTCTTTGGAGCTAGGCTCCACCGTCATACCTACTAATCCACCGCAACGTCCGTCCATTATAGGCCGTCTGCCTAGGACTTCTGAAGCAGTGAACTTTCGGTCACACACCACAGAGTTATGTTTATACTAACTCACCGCCCCGTCGGGCTTAGAGCTTTCTAAACATGCCTCCAATAGCTCGTAGCCACCCCCAAATTATGCGGGGGTGGTTGTACTCGCTATAGACCACCGACCCCGAACATATATAAATTATTAAATTATGTTCGGACCGGGACACGAACCCGGGGACCAGTGCGTGGGTCGTACATTGCTCACCACTACGCCAACTGGCCCGTCTAAATGTGGGTCGAATTTTCCCACCGCCTTTCGACAGTAGTACTCATTCTTATACTGCCCCAGCAGTCTACACATCACAGTTGAACTTTCCGGCTAGTCTTACGAATTAGTGGAGTTTAAGGGTGGTCGTCCACCTCCGCGAGTGCCCGGCAGCCATCTAACACCCACTACAGGCCCATCTGATGCTGTCCCTTCGATGCTACCCGCACCGGTCCGATTTGGCAACCCCGGCGTCCCACCATCATGCGGTCCCCACCATCATTCCGGTACAGGCAGATCGAACAACAACAGCCTTCGATCCGAATTAGCAGGCGAATCTAGTTCCCGGCCAACCTTCGGCTTCCAACTACCCACCGACTTTCTCAGACTTATCGACCGGCCGTACTAGTTCGCCTGTCGTTCCTACTTGCCCACCGCAACGCGACGGAAGCGGCAGACTTTCGGAAACACCATACAAGTTGCTCTTACACCCGAAGGCGCAATCGCAATTATCGATCATACCTCGTGTCCAGGTTTACCCCGGTCACAAGTGTAATCTCGAACACGCCACAGTACGCTCTCACACCTCCCCCCCGGCCTGCGGAGGAAGGCGCAATCGCGTGAGTTTTGCCCGTTCCCGCACCCCTCTCCCCCGGCCTGCGGGGAGTGGGGCGCGTTCACAGACCCGACCCGCAGTCCGCGTCAGGGCGTCCCCCGTCGCGGTACTACGCTCGGCCACAGCGGTCCGCTATACTCACTCACTATTCTATCAGGCGTCCCCGACGGAGATAGTAAGCTTTCTAACATTCCACCAATGGCTCGTATCCCCCCCCAAATGTGCGGGAAGGGTTGTACTCGCCATTAACCACTGACCCCGAACACATATTAAATTATAAATTGCATTCGGACCGGGACGCGAACCCGGGACCTAGTGCGTGTGGTCGTACATTGCTCACCACTACGCCAACTAGGCCGTCAAAATGTGGGTCGAATTTTCCCACCGCCTTTCGACAGTAGTACTCATTCTTATACTGCCCCAGCAGTCTACACATCACAGTTGAACTTTCCGGCTAGTCTTACGAATTAGTGGAGTTTAAGGGTGGTCGTCCACCTCCGCGAGTGCCCGGCAGCCATCTAACACCCACTACAGGCCCATCTGATGCTGTCCCTTCGATGCTACCCGCACCGGTCCGATTTGGCAACCCCGGCGTCCCACCATCATGCGGTCCCCACCATCATTCCGGTACAGGCAGATCGAACAACAACAGCCTTCGATCCGAATTAGCAGGCGAATCTAGTTCCCGGCCAACCTTCGGCTTCCAACTACCCACCGACTTTCTCAGACTTATCGACCGGCCGTACTAGTTCGCCTGTCGTTCCTACTTGCCCACCGCAACGCGACGGAAGCGGCAGACTTTCGGAAACACCATACAAGTTGCTCTTACACCCGAAGGCGCAATCGCAATTATCGATCATACCTCGTGTCCAGGTTTACCCCGGTCACAAGTGTAATCTCGAACACGCCACAGTACGCTCTCACACCTCCCCCCCGGCCTGCGGAGGAAGGCGCAATCGCGTGAGTTTTTGCCCGTTCCCGCACCCCTCTCCCCCGGCCTGCGGGGAGTGGGGCGCGTTCACAGACCCGACCCGCAGTCCGCGTCAGGGCGTCCCCCGTCGCGGTACTACGCTCGGCCACAGCGGTCCGCTATACTCACTCACTATTCTATCAGGCGTCCCCGACGGAGATAGTAAGCTTTCTAACATTCCACCAATGGCTCGTATCCCCCCCCAAATGTGCGGGAAGGGTTGTACTCGCCATTAACCACTGACCCCGAACACATATTAAATTATAAATTGCATTCGGACCGGGACGCGAACCCGGGACCTAGTGCGTGTGGTCGTACATTGCTCACCACTACGCCAACTAGGCCAACCTAACCTAACCTAACCTAACCTAACCTAACCTAACCTAACCTAACCTAACCTAACCTAACCTAACCTAACCTAACCTAACCTAACCTAACCTAACCTAACCTAACCTAACCTAACCTAACCTAACCTAACCTAACCTAACCTAACCTAACCTAACCTAACCTAACCTAACCTAACCTAACCTAACCTAACCTAACCTAACCTAACCTAACCTAACCTAACCTAACCTAACCTAACCTAACCTAACCTAACCTAACCTAACCTAACCTAACCTAACCTAACCTAACCTAACCTAACCTAACCTAACCTAACCTAACCTAACCTAACCTAACCTAACCTAACCTAACCTAACCTAACCTAACCTAACCTAACCTAACCTAACCTAACCTAACCTAACCTAACCTAACCTAACCTAACCTAACCTAACCTAACCTAACCTAACCTAACCTAACCTAACCTAACCTAACCTAACCTAACCTAACCTAACCTAACCTAACCTAACCTAACCTAACCTAACCTAACCTAACCTAACCTAACCTAACCTAACCTAACCTAACCTAACCTAACCTAACCTAACCTAACCTAACCTAACCTAACCTAACCTAACCTAACCTAACCTAACCTAACCTAACCTAACCTAACCTAACCTAACCTAACCTAACCTAACCTAACCTAACCTAACCTAACCTAACCTAACCTAACCTAACCTAACCTAACCTAACCTAACCTAACCTAACCTAACCTAACCTAACCTAACCTAACCTAACCTAACCTAACCTAACCTAACCTAACCTAACCTAACCTAACCTAACCTAACCTAACCTAACCTAACCTAACCTAACCTAACCTAACCTAACCTAACCTAACCTAACCTAACCTAACCTAACCTAACCTAACCTAACCTAACCTAACCTAACCTAACCTAACCTAACCTAACCTAACCTAACCTAACCTAACCTAACCTAACCTAACCTAACCTAACCTAACCTAACCTAACCTAACCTAACCTTTTTTTTTTTTTTTTTTTTTTTTTTTTTTTTTTACGTCAGGAAACTCATTACGAGTACCCGCCGCCTGGGGAAGAACGACGGGTTATGTGGGACTCCTGCCGTGCTAGAGATGGTAAACGCACGGCAGTTTACCCACTAAAACCTGACGGTGTCCACCTTGATCGCCTTGGTGCCGGGGCCACGGGAACCAGAAATCATCCGCGACCCCGACGGCGATAGCCCAACGGCTCACCTCGGTGTCGGAGGGTGGAGGAGGCACCCTCGACGACCACCAACTAGAGTAGCGCGCGGCGGACACCGCGCGCGCCTAGTTAGGCGGCAGACTTCCCCAAGTCTACCGCCCTCTGGCTAGTGTTAGGGGGGGAGGCGGCGGTCTTGTGCCGCTCTCCGACGCCCAGTCCTTCGACGGCGGATGGCGAGATCGGAAGTCGCCTCCCTCTCTCTCTCCGCCGCCTCCTTCTGCGACAGCACGACCTCGCAGAAGGTCTGGACGGCGTCCCAGGCCCGTTCGCTCTCGACCATGGCTTTGATCACGGCCGGGAGCGACAGGTCCGCCCCCACAACACTGCAGAGCGCCTCCCGCTCTGACGCCCAGGCAGGGCAAAGCTCCAAGGTATGCTGCGCGTCCTCATCGACGCAGTCATTACAATGGTGGCAGCGTGCATCTGGTTCCCTTCCGGCGACGCGGCACAGGTATCCACCGAAGCACCCGTGTCCCGTTAGGACCTGCGTCAACCGGAAGGTGAGGATGCCATGACGTCTCGTCAACCATTGTCTTAGGACTGGTTGGACTGCATCAATGGTCCTACGACCCGCTGGAAGATGCTGTAGCCTGCTGAGCCACTTTTCAATAATTGCATCCGTTTCTTCGCCATCGTGAGATGCTAGGCTGAGGTTCCCGGACGCATGGCCTCGACGCCGATGGTAGGTCGACGTTAGGGAAAGTGCGTCCAGGTCCCAGGGTGTTATTCCAGCCAGCATGCATGCTACGTCACCTGAAATAGTTCGGTAACCCCTGACTATTCTTATGGCCATCACCCTTTGCGACTTACGCAAGACGGCCCCATTCTCTTGACCGAGCGCGTCTGCCCATACAGGGGCCCCGTAAAGCGCCATAGAGCGCAGCACCCCTAGGTAAAGGCGCCTACTTGTGCAATTTGGCCCACGCAAGTTGGGAAGTAATCTGCTAAGGGCACCCGCAGTTTTCAAGAGTTTCGGTGCAAGGGCTTGGAAGTGCGCCCGGAAGTTCCACCGGCCGTCGAGCACGAGTCCAAGGTATTTCATCGCACTCGACAAGCCGATGCGGACTCGGTCCACCATAATATAAGTGTCAGATGGTGGCGCTCTTCGCGGGCCATAGAAGCACAGCGCCTTTGTCTTCTCTAGTGATACTTCCAGCCCCAATCTTCGGATCTTACTGATTACGTGGGCCACACCTGCCGTAGCTAGTATCACTGCTTCCCTATGATTCTTTGCCCTTGCCAGAACTAGGGTATCGTCGGCATAGCACACGACACTAACTCCCCGAAGAGTGCTGCTCCTCAACACCCAATCGTAGCCGATGTTCCACAGGAGCGGTCCGAGAACCGAGCCCTGTGGAACACCGCACGATACTTCCCGTCTCCTCCAGCCGTTCCGCTCGGGGAAGACCACGGCTCTATTAGAGAGGTACGCCCCAATGACGCGGCGCAGGTAGGCTGGCACTCCATAGTAGTGGAGCGCTTCCTTGATGCAAACCCAAGGTAAGGAGTTGAAGGCATTTGCAATGTCCAGGGACACCGCAAGAACTACCTCACCTTGGGAAACCGCATCCTGCGCGAAGGACTTAACCTGTAGTATGGCATCTAATGTGGAGCGACC
Organism: Boloria euphrosyne; assembly: GCA_951802675.2. Taxonomy (NCBI): domain Eukaryota; kingdom Metazoa; phylum Arthropoda; class Insecta; order Lepidoptera; family Nymphalidae; genus Boloria; species Boloria euphrosyne. The sequence goes on from OX637882.1 coordinate 141,474, forward strand.
ACACCGGAAACCGTACTGCGCATCCGACAAATCCGGCCCGACCTCGTTTAAGTGCCTTGTCAGGCGCCCGACTACTACACGCTCAAATAGTTTGGCCATCTCATTTAGTAAGACGATTGGCCGATAAGCGGAAGGAGACTCCGCTGGACGCCCTTCCTTTCTAATGAGGACTAGCCTGCCTGTCTTCCACCTCTGTGGAATTATGGCTTGAGCCAGACAGGCAGTGAATAGCCCTCTTACAAACGGTCCTAGGGCGTCCATCGACAAGGCTAGCACACGACCCGGTATACCATCTGGTCCTGGAGCAACGGATTTTCTCCGCAGGCGGACTACAGCTTCTGCCATCTCCTCATCGTCGACCTCTGGTATTTCTGCCTCACAGTCGTGATCTGCTCTACAACGACTCATCTGCGGTGGCATGTAACTGTGACAGTGTGGGAAAAGAGTCTCCAGTACGTCATTTAGTACATCTTCGCCAAGCGTTTCAGTGACTGGAGGGGCCCAGGGGCGCAGTTTATTCCTTACTACCTTGTAAGGGGTACCCCATGGATCTCTGTCGAGCCCCTCTAACATCTGTGCTCTACCCTCATTAATGGCGTTGGTAATCTGGGCTCTAAGACGCGCCCTCGCCTCGACATAATTATTATACCTGCGGTCCTCCTCCGCCTGATCCCGACGCGCTCTCCTTCGGTAGTGCAAGTAGGATCGTCTGACAGCACTGCAGTCTTTGCGAAGTTGCGCTATTTCTACGGTCCACCACCATACTTGCTTCCTCGGGGGGCGGTTTTTAGACCTCGGCATAGCAGCATCGCAGATTCGCTGCAGTATCTCTTCTATTTTATGTGCCGCCTGCTCCGGTGACGAACTGTCTTGGGGCAGCCAAGAGGCCACGACTGATGCCTCCTTGAGCGCTTCTGCATTAAGATGCTTGAGCTGCCATCTGGGTCCATTCTCCGGCGAGGTTCGGTTAGGGCTTGGCGGCACCGCCGGATGAGTGGAGATCTCATACTGGATGTAGAGGTGATCCGAGAGAGTCTCCACGTCATCCAGCACTCGCCAGCCATGCACACGGCACGCTAAGGCAGGGCTCGCGAAAGTTACGTCCACGATAGATCCTCCCTGCCGTCGCACGCACGTGTTGACTGTTCCTCGGTTCAGGACGGTGAGACCGGTGGTGACAATCCACTCCTCCAGTAGTCGCCCACGGGCATCCGTCACTGAACAACCCCATGTACCAGATTTGGCGTTGAGGTCGCCAGCCAACAGCACGTAGCGGTGCCTACTTCTAGATATTAGCTCTCCTAGACCGTCCAAAAAGCTGTCAAAATCGGCTAGGGTCTTATTGGGAGAGAAGTAGACACCCACTACGTACACTTCACCGAAGAGAGCCGCCACATAACCGGGCCCCCTATCTATACACGCAAATGCTGGTGCACCTATTCTTGCTTGTGTGACGAGTGCCACTACTCCGTCGCTGTCACCGATCCAGTCGTCCTTCGGAGGGACATAGTAAGGCTCGGAGAGGACAGCCAATTGCCCGGACCACTGCACTAGGCTTTGGACAAGAAGGTCCTGGGCTCTGGCACAGTGGTTCAAGTTTGCTTGAAGCACTTTAAGGGCCATTTTTAGTCCTTTGTTCTTGCCTCCGCGGTTGGCTTGTTTGTACCCGCCATAGGACGTTTGCCTCTCTTCTTCCTAGTTGGTTTTGCTCGGGTACAGGCTGCACTACCTATAATGTGATTAGCAGCCCTTTTTCCAGCTTCGCAAACCGGACAGTGTGGCGCAGAGGAGCATTGCCCACGCTTGTGTCCCGGTTGTCCGCATCGGAAGCACTGGTTGCTCCTGTCACTGCTGTCTACGCACTTGGCCGCCACATGCCCGACTTCGTGGCACCTGAAGCAGCGCCGGGGTCGGAGCTCCAGGAGCTTAACTTGCGCTGTTACTATACCAACGCATAGTTTTCCCCCGTCTGCAACCGCCTTTGCAGCCTTTATGGGGCATTTTACCCACGCCGACCCTATACCGAACTGATTACGGCGTATGTCGCCCACCTTTACAGCCTCCCTTACGCAGCCTCCTGACTGGCTGATAACTTCGGCTAGCTCCTCCGGTGTAGTAGAGTCGTCTAGACCCGACACCCTGAGCTCAGCGCACTTTACAGGGCGTGAGATTAGCACATCTTTTCCTTCTAGTATAGTGCATAATCTCTTAGCTAGGGCATCGGCCTTCTCCTCGTTGTTTGCGCCTGGGAGTTCGAGCATCCTGGCCCCAGTCGCAGTTACTTTATATCTAATGTCTTTGATCCCAAAGTCATTTAGGTTTATCCCTTGATTGACTTGGGCAAAGACATCCCCGTATGTGAAATTTCCTTCTGTCGCCCCTGGTTGCAGTTTAATAACTACAGCCGAAGAGCGAGGCTCGCGCAGCCTAGGTGTTTTTGGCTGGCCGGTTGTCATCTTTTTCTTAGGCTGTTGGTCTGCCGTCACGTTCTTCTTCTTTCCCCGTTTTACCACCAGGTTCCAGCTCTCCGAAACACTAGGAGTAGGTAGGGGTGCTTCTACGTTTGTAGTAGGGACTCTCTCTACCTTAGAAGATGCTTTATTCCTCTTCTTCCTCTCTGTGCTCTTTGCCTTTGGACCAGGATTGGCTGGTGCCATGAGAGTGGTGGCAATTTCTGATCTCGAGGGTTGACCTACTTCCTCATCCAACAGTAGATGAGGCCGTTGTTCTAGTTCTGGTTGTAGTCTCTTCTCCAGGGCCTTGAAGCGCGCATCGATCATTGGGCCCACATGTGCAATCATGGAGCGCACTAGTTCTTCGGCATTGAGTGCCACTGGGCTTAATGTAGAGGAGGCCGTTTCCTTTTCAGAAGCGCGAGGCCTCTCTTGTTGTTGTTGCCTCAGTAGCGCTAGCTCTCTCCGAAGCTCTTCTACCTCTGAACTCCGACTTTGTTCTCGCTCTTTTCTAAGAGCTGCGACCTCCTCTTTCAGGTTAGCCACTTCCAGCTGAAGTTTGGCATTATTGGTTCGGAGCTGCGCCACTTCTTCTGATGCAGTGCGTCTTGCGAGTAGGTCTACGGCACCTGCTATCGTGCACGCTGCGTCTTTAAGGGCTTTGGTGAACGTGCCCTTCAAGTTGCCAGATTTTGTGGCAACTTTTTCAATCACCTCGAGGCTAGTCTTGATCCGGTCGTGCAGCTCTGGTACGGATTCCGCCTCCTCATTTACTCTGATAGTGGGCCCACCTGCTGTTCGTGGGCTGGGTCCAGTCTTGAGAGCCGTTGCCAAATCTGCCACTTCTTTTTGGGCTCTGAGCCTGAGCTCCTCTTTCTTTGCCTCGTTGTGGGCGCGTTGGGCTTCCGCCAGGCCCACATACTGCCATGTGGTCGGTGGACGACCTCTTCCTCGTTGAGCAGCATTCGTTTTGGGTGCCACGTCATCCGGCGACCCTGACTGACTACGGGCTGAACTTTGAATAGGCACTCTACCTCCGCTCTTTTCCGCTCCAGCACGAACTTCGCTAGGAGACCGCTTTCCTTTGGCCGACACTACGCCTGCAGCTCTGCCTTTTTTAGGCCTTTCTAATGCTCCGCCAGTTGCTGGCACACTTTTCTCTCCGCTCGTCGCGGGCTCATCTTCTGCACCGCCAATCCCTGGCTCATCTCCTCCGCCCTTCTCGGGCACTACGTCGTGTGGGTTTGTTTTTGTAAATTTCTCCATACTGTTCCCACGAGTATGGGGGATATAAAAGGTCCATCCGAGCGGTGCCCCCTGCACCCGGATAAGCCTATGCGTGACCCGTTAGAGTGTCGGCCGGTACTCTAACGGGGGAAAGCAGTAACGACTGAACTACCCATCAGCCATGCATCCCCTCGCGCTGCTCCGCCGCTTGGGATTCGGGGTGATTTTTTATAGAGGTTTTCTTCCTCGCAGCCCGGGCGGTTAAGCCAGGGCCCTCGGTCCCAGTTCCTGGCCGCTAGACATGACAACGGCACCAGTCACCGGGTTTACGAGATTTGAGGAGGGCGTTGCACAGGAAGTGCAGCCCGGCTGCGCAGTAAAGCACCCACCGGACCCGCCCCGCCTCGGTGCTGATCCACAGCTTCGGCTTTGTTTACGGTGTGCTCCGCTAGGCCGTGGGGATAACAATCCCCTAAAGGTACGCCCATACCTGCTGGTTTTGGTCCGCGCCGGATTACTCCGGTACCACCCGCAAAATGCGAGTGGCGTTCCCCTATCCGCCACCGGGGGACGCGCCCGATAGAAGGCCCAGCAACTCCCACGGGAACCTAACCTAACCTAACCTAACCTAACCTAACCTAACCTAACCTAACCTAACCTAACCTAACCTAACCTAACCTAACCTAACCTTTTTTTTTTTTTTTTTTTTTTTTTTTTTTTTTTTTTTTTATAGTTGGGAAACCCTGTTACGGGTACCCCCGACTTCCCCTGGGGGTTATGTGGTGACTCTCCGGACGCATCCGGCATACCCACTAAAACCCAACTCCCAAACCCCTGCCGCCATGAATGGGACGCCACGGGATCGCTTTCGCATACAACCGCGACGCCCCGACGGTTGGCCGAAGCCACCAACATGAGGCCGCCCTGAAAAGGGCAGCCCCAATATGGGAAGAATTTACAACCATACCGGACTGCTCCGAAGTCCACCCCGACCATCCACAGGCCAGAGAGTCCCTGGAACAGCCCCAAAAAAAAAAAAAAAAAAAAAAAAAAAAAAAAAAAAAAAAAAAAAAAAAAAAAAAAAAAAAAAAAAAAAAAAAAAAAAAAACCACGACAGCAGGAGAAGAGGATGCGGCAACGCCGACACTCCCCCTCCCCCGCCTGAACTCAACCACAGAGGGTGGGGAGAATTGTGAATTCCACCCACCCCCCGCAGCCCAGCCCCACCAGCACCGAGTCCTCCCCGACCACCCACTGGCCAAAGAGTCCCCGGTGCGAACCTAAACACCGCCCACAAGTGGGCCCCTGCAAAAATAAGCGGTGCCTAAGATCCTACTAAGCGCAGAACCCTAGGCACCTAAAACCTCCCACCCAACAAGGTTGGGCAAACTACCCCAAAGGACCGCAGGGGGCAAGGATGCGACAACGCCGACACTCCCTGCCCCCCGCGACCCACCCCACCAGAATGGCCACCAAAGGCCCCCACCGGCGGGGCCGCTCCCAGTCCACTCTGATAACAGCAGAGAAGTACCCGGAGCGGCCCCGACCATACCCCAAGACACCGCCCACCGAAGTGGGCTACCACTACCAAACGGCTGCAGAGGACAGGGAGAACGGCGCACCGTAATACCGAGTCTCCTCTTCCTCTGCAGCCCCACCGCCTCCGCCATCTTACGCTGGCGGCCACGTCAGGCCGCGGGGGATAGGGCGAGCGGCGCACCGCAATACCGGCACTCCTCTCCCCCCGCGGTCTCCCTACCGTCGGCCCACCCTCTGCCAAAGATGGGCCGACCTACATCACCAGTTGCGGGACCGCCCTCCACACTAGACAGTCCCGCCCCCAGTCGCCTACCCGTCGAGCTAGTCCCGACGGGAGGCCCGCGCAGTGCCTCCAACCGGGGTCTGTCGGCCAGAGACACCACGCCTTCCACCAAACGGGCCGAGGTGCCCACCTGGCACCCCACCCTAAAAACCCCCCCACCCCTGGCTGTTGGTCCGCGGTGGGAAATAAATTTCCCACTACCACCTGCAATGCGTTGGGCCCAACAGAGTAGGCAGCTCAGCTCTGCCCACTCCGTTGGACCCAACGCACTGCAGGTGGCGTCCCTCCCATCCGCCAACGGGAGGACGCGCCCGGTAGGAGTCAGCCTCTCCCCCGAGAAAGAGATTCGAATTTTCCCACCGGCCTCCACCGGTGGTACTCATTCTACCATCTCTTTGGAGCTAGGCTCCACCGTCATACCTACTAATCCACCGCAACGTCCGTCCATTATGGGCCGTCTGCCTAGGACTTCTGAAGCAGTGAACTTTCGGTCACACACCACAGAGTTATGTTTATACTAACTCACCGCCCCGTCAGGCTTAGAGCTTTCTAAACATGCCTCCAATAGCTCGTAGCCACCCCCAAATTATGCGGGGGTGGTTGTACTCGCTATAGACCACCGACCCCGAACATATATAAATTATTAAATTATGTTCGGACCGGGACACGAACCCGGGGACCAGTGCGTGGGTCGTACATTGCTCACCACTACGCCAACTGGCCCGTCAACCTAACCTAACCTAACCTAACCTAACCTAACCTAACCTAACCTAACCTAACCTAACCTAACCTAACCTAACCTAACCTAACCTAACCTAACCTAACCTAACCTAACCTAACCTAACCTAACCTAACCTAACCTAACCTAACCTAACCTAACCTAACCTAACCTAACCTAACCTAACCTAACCTAACCTAACCTAACCTAACCTAACCTAACCTAACCTAACCTAACCTAACCTAACCTAACCTAACCTAACCTAACCTAACCTAACCTAACCTAACCTAACCTAACCTAACCTAACCTAACCTAACCTAACCTAACCTAACCTAACCTAACCTAACCTAACCTAACCTAACCTAACCTAACCTAACCTAACCTAACCTAACCTAACCTAACCTAACCTAACCTAACCTAACCTAACCTAACCTAACCTAACCTAACCTAACCTAACCTAACCTAACCTAACCTAACCTAACCTAACCTAACCTAACCTAACCTAACCTAACCTAACCTAACCTAACCTAACCTAACCTAACCTAACCTAACCTAACCTAACCTAACCTAACCTAACCTAACCTAACCTAACCTAACCTAACCTAACCTAACCTAACCTAACCTAACCTAACCTAACCTAACCTAACCTAACCTAACCTAACCTAACCTAACCTAACCTAACCTAACCTAACCTAACCTAACCTAACCTAACCTAACCTAACCTAACCTAACCTAACCTAACCTAACCTAACCTAACCTAACCTAACCTAACCTAACCTAACCTAACCTAACCTAACCTAACCTAACCTAACCTAACCTAACCTAACCTAACCTAACCTAACCTAACCTAACCTAACCTAACCTAACCTAACCTAACCTAACCTAACCTAACCTAACCTAACCTAACCTAACCTAACCTAACCTAACCTAACCTAACCTAACCTAACCTAACCTAACCTAACCTAACCTAACCTAACCTAACCTAACCTAACCTAACCTAACCTAACCTAACCTAACCTAACCTAACCTAACCTAACCTAACCTAACCTAACCTAACCTAACCTAACCTAACCTAACCTTTTTTTTTTTTTTTTTTTTTTTTTTTTTTTTTTTTTTTTTTTTTTTTTTTTTTTTTTTTTTTTTTTTTTTTTTTTTTATTTTTTTTTTTTTTTTATAGTTGGGAAACCCTGTTACGGGTACCCCCGACTTCCCCTGGGGGTTATGTGGCGACTCTCCGGACGCATCCGGCATACCCACTAAAACCCAACTCCCAAACCCCTGCCGCCATGAATGGGACGCCACGGGATCGCTTTCGCATACAACCGCGACGCCCCGACGGTTGGCCGAAGCCACCAACATGAGGCCGCCCTGAAAAGGGCAGCCTCAATATGGGAAGAATATACAACCACAAAGGACTGCTCCGAAGTCCACCCCGACCATCCGCAGGCCAGAGAGTCCCCGGAACAGCCCCAAAACCGCGACAGCAGGAGAAGAGGATGCGGCAACGCCGACACTCCCCCTCCCCCGCCTGAACTAGACCACAGGGGGCGGGGAGAATTGTGAATTCCACCCACCCCCCGCAGCCCAGCCCCACCAGCACCGAGTCCTCCCCGACCACCCACTGGCCAAAGAGTCCCCGGTGCGAACCTAAACGCCGCCCACAAGTGGGCCCCTGCAAAAATAAGCGGTGCCTAAGATCCTACTAAGCGCAGAACCCTAGGCACCTAAAACCTCCCACCCAACAAGGTTGGGCAAACTACCCCAAAAGGACCGCAGGGGGCAAGGATGCGACAACGCCGACACTCCCTGTCCCCCGCGACCCACCCCACCCGAATGGCCACCAAAGGCCCCCACCGGCGGGGCCGCTCCCAGTCCACTCTGATAACAGCAGAGAAGTACCCGGAGCGGCCCCGACCAAACCCCAAGACACCGCCCACCGAAGTGGGCTACCACTACCAGACGGCTGCAGAGGACAGGGAGAACGGCGCACCGTAATACCGAGTCTCCTCTTCCTCTGCAGCCCCACCGCCTCCGCCATCTAACGCTGGCGGCCACGTCAGGCCGCGGGGGATAGGGCGAGCGGCGCACCGCAATACCGGCACTCCTCTCCCCCCGCGGTCTCCCTACCCTAGGTCTCGAAGAGAAGAGGACCCCCCCCCAACGCATCCCCTTACGAACCCCGGAGGAAGGAGGAAACACCCCTCAACGAGACCTATAAACCCCAGCCCATGGCACCGAAGGGAGGAGGACCCCCACCCAACGCATCCCCCAACGAACCCCGGAGGGTAGGAGAATCACCCCCCAACGTGCCCCCCCCCCTTGCTGTTGGTCCGCGCCAGATTGCTCTGGTACCACCCGCTCCGAGCGCAAGAGCGAGTGGCGTTCCCCCATCCGCCACCTGGGGACGCGCCCGGTAGGAGTCAGCATCTCCCCCGGGTAAAAAGAGATTCGAATTTTCCCACCGGCCTCCACCGGTGGTACTCATTCTACCATCTCTTTTGGAGCTAGGCTCCACCGTCATACCTACTAATCCACCGCAACGTCCGTCCATTATAGGCCGTCTGCCTAGGACTTCTGAAGCAGTGAACTTTCGGTCACACACCACAGAGTTATGTTTATACTAACTCACCGCCCCGTCGGGCTTAGAGCTTTCTAAACATGCCTCCAATAGCTCGTAGCCACCCCCAAATTATGCGGGGGTGGTTGTACTCGCTATAGACCACCGACCCCGAACATATATAAATTATTAAATTATGTTCGGACCGGGACACGAACCCGGGGACCAGTGCGTGGGTCGTACATTGCTCACCACTACGCCAACTGGCCCGTCAAGAGATTCGAATTTTCCCACCGGCCTCCACCGGTGGTACTCATTCTACCATCTCTTTGGAGCTAGGCTCCACCGTCATACCTACTAATCCACCGCAACGTCCGTCCATTATGGGCCGTCTGCCTAGGACTTCTGAAGCAGTGAACTTTCGGTCACACACCACAGAGTTATGTTTATACTAACTCACCGCCCCGTCGGGCTTAGAGCTTTCTAAACATGCCTCCAATAGCTCGTAGCCACCCCCAAATTATGCGGGGGTGGTTGTACTCGCTATAGACCACCGACCCCGAACATATATAAATTATTAAATTATGTTCGGACCGGGACACGAACCCGGGGACCAGTGCGTGGGTCGTACATTGCTCACCACTACGCCAACTGGCCCGTCTAAAGAGATTCGAATTTTCCCACCGGCCTCCACCGGTGGTACTCATTCTACCATCTCTTTGGAGCTAGGCTCCACCGTCATACCTACTAATCCACCGCAACGTCCGTCCATTATAGGCCGTCTGCCTAGGACTTCTGAAGCAGTGAACTTTCGGTCACACACCACAGAGTTATGTTTATACTAACTCACCGCCCCGTCAGGCTTAGAGCTTTCTAAACATGCCTCCAATAGCTCGTAGCCACCCCCAAATTATGCGGGGGTGGTTGTACTCGCTATAGACCACCGACCCCGAACATATATAAATTATTAAATTATGCTCGGACCGGGACACGAACCCGGGGACCAGTGCGTGGGTCGTACATTGCTCACCACTACGCCAACTGGCCCGTCAAAAAGAGATTCGAATTTTCCCACCGGCCTCCACCGGTGGTACTCATTCTACCATCTCTTTGGAGCTAGGCTCCACCGTCATACCTACTAATCCACCGCAACGTCCGTCCATTATAGGCCGTCTGCCTAGGACTTCTGAAGCAGTGAACTTTCGGTCACACACCACAGAGTTATGTTTATACTAACTCACCGCCCCGTCGGGCTTAGAGCTTTCTAAACATGCCTCCAATAGCTCGTAGCCACCCCCAAATTATGCGGGGGTGGTTGTACTCGCTATAGACCACCGACCCCGAACATATATAAATTATTAAATTATGTTCGGACCGGGACACGAACCCGGGGACCAGTGCGTGGGTCGTACATTGCTCACCACTACGCCAACTGGCCCGTCAAAGAGATTCGAATTTTCCCACCGGCCTCCACCGGTGGTACTCATTCTACCATCTCTTTGGAGCTAGGCTCCACCGTCATACCTACTAATCCACCGCAACGTCCGTCCATTATGGGCCGTCTGCCTAGGACTTCTGAAGCAGTGAACTTTCGGTCACACACCACAGAGTTATGTTTATACTAACTCACCGCCCCGTCGGGCTTAGAGCTTTCTAAACATGCCTCCAATAGCTCGTAGCCACCCCCAAATTATGCGGGGGTGGTTGTACTCGCTATAGACCACCGACCCCGAACATATATAAATTATTAAATTATGTTCGGACCGGGACACGAACCCGGGGACCAGTGCGTGGGTCAAAAAGAGATTCGAATTTTCCCACCGGCCTCCACCGGTGGTACTCATTCTACCATCTCTTTGGAGCTAGGCTCCACCGTCATACCTACTAATCCACCGCAACGTCCGTCCATTATAGGCCGTCTGCCTAGGACTTCTGAAGCAGTGAACTTTCGGTCACACACCACAGAGTTATGTTTATACTAACTCACCGCCCCGTCGGGCTTAGAGCTTTCTAAACATGCCTCCAATAGCTCGTAGCCACCCCCAAATTATGCGGGGGTGGTTGTACTCGCTATAGACCACCGACCCCGAACATATATAAATTATTAAATTATGTTCGGACCGGGACACGAACCCGGGGACCAGTGCGTGGGTCGTACATTGCTCACCACTACGCCAACTGGCCCGTCAAAAGAGATTCGAATTTTCCCACCGGCCTCCACCGGTGGTACTCATTCTACCATCTCTTTGGAGCTAGGCTCCACCGTCATACCTACTAATCCACCGCAACGTCCGTCCATTATAGGCCGTCTGCCTAGGACTTCTGAAGCAGTGAACTTTCGGTCACACACCACAGAGTTATGTTTATACTAACTCACCGCCCCGTCGGGCTTTGAGCTTTCTAAACATGCCTCCAATAGCTCGTAGCCACCCCCAAATTATGCGGGGGTGGTTGTACTCGCTATAGACCACCGACCCCGAACATATATAAATTATTAAATTATGTTCGGACCGGGACACGAACCCGGGGACCAGTGCGTGGGTCGTACATTGCTCACCACTACGCCAACTGGCCCGTCAAAGAGATTCGAATTTTCCCACCGGCCCCACCGGTGGTACTCATTCTACCATCTCTTTGGAGCTAGGCTCCACCGTCATACCTACTAATCCACCGCAACGTCCGTCCATTATGGGCCGTCTGCCTAGGACTTCTGAAGCAGTGAACTTTCGGTCACACACCACAGAGTTATGTTTATACTAACTCACCGCCCCGTCAGGCTTAGAGCTTTCTAAACATGCCTCCAATAGCTCGTAGCCACCCCCAAATTATGCGGGGGTGGTTGTACTCGCTATAGACCACCGACCCCGAACATATATAAATTATTAAATTATGTTCGGACCGGGACACGAACCCGGGGACCAGTGCGTGGGTCGTACATTGCTCACCACTACGCCAACTGGCCCGTCAAAAAGAGATTCGAATTTTCCCACCGGCCTCCACCGGTGGTACTCATTCTACCATCTCTTTGGAGCTAGGCTCCACCGTCATACCTACTAATCCACCGCAACGTCCGTCCATTATAGGCCGTCTGCCTAGGACTTCTGAAGCAGTGAACTTTCGGTCACACACCACAGAGTTATGTTTATACTAACTCACCGCCCCGTCAGGCTTAGAGCTTTCTAAACATGCCTCCAATAGCTCGTAGCCACCCCCAAATTATGCGGGGGTGGTTGTACTCGCTATAGACCACCGACCCCGAACATATATAAATTATTAAATTATGTTCGGACCGGGACACGAACCCGGGGACCAGTGCGTGGGTTAAAAGATTCGAATTTTCCCACCGGCCTCCACCGGTGGTACTCATTCTACCATCTCTTTGGAGCTAGGCTCCACCGTCATACCTACTAATCCACCGCAACGTCCGTCCATTATAGGCCGTCTGCCTAGGACTTCTGAAGCAGTGAACTTTCGGTCACACACCACAGAGTTATGTTTTATACTAACTCACCGCCCCGTCAGGCTTAGAGCTTTCTAAACATGCCTCCAATAGCTCGTAGCCACCCCCAAATTATGCGGGGGTGGTTGTACTCGCTATAGACCACCGACCCCGAACATATATAAATTATTAAATTATGTTCGGACCGGGACACGAACCCGGGGACCAGTGCGTGGGTCGTACATTGCTCACCACTACGCCAACTGGAAAAAGAGATTCGAATTTTCCCACCGGCCACCACCGGTGGTACTCATTCTACCATCTCTTTGGAGCTAGGCTCCACCGTCATACCTACTAATCCACCGCAACGTCCGTCCATTATGGGCCGTCTGCCTAGGACTTCTGAAGCAGTGAACTTTCGGTCACACACCACAGAGTTATGTTTATACTAACTCACCGCCCCGTCGGGCTTAGAGCTTTCTAAACATGCCTCCAATAGCTCGTAGCCACCCCCAAATTATGCGGGGGTGGTTGTACTCGCTATAGACCACCGACCCCGAACATATATAAATTATTAAATTATGTTCGGACCGGGACACGAACCCGGGGACCAGTGCGTGGGTCGTACATTGCTCACCACTACGCCAACTGGCCCGTCAACCTAACCTAACCTAACCTAACCTAACCTAACCTAACCTAACCTAACCTAACCTAACCTAACCTAACCTAACCTAACCTAACCTAACCTAACCTAACCTAACCTAACCTAACCTAACCTAACCTAACCTAACCTAACCTAACCTAACCTAACCTAACCTAACCTAACCTAACCTAACCTAACCTAACCTAACCTAACCTAACCTAACCTAACCTAACCTAACCTAACCTAACCTAACCTAACCTAACCTAACCTAACCTAACCTAACCTAACCTTTTTTTTTTTTTTTTTTTTTTTTTTTTTTTTTTTTTTTTTTTTTTTTTTTTTTTTTTTTTTTTTTTTTTTTTTTTTTTTTTTTTTTTTTTTTTTTTTTTTTTTTTTTTTTTTAACGTCAGGAAATGCATTTATCGCACTGACCCCCTGACCCCCAGGAGGCACTGTGTGGGACTCACAGGCCTAACACCCTTGTGAGAACAAGAGGCGGCCCGTACTACCCACTAAAACCTGACCCCAACCCTCATCCGCCATAGTGGGGCGCCACGGGATCGCGTTAGCATACAACCGTGACGCCCCGGCGGCAGGCCAGATGGTCGGCCCGTCAGGTGAGGGGGCTGCTGAGAAACAGTCCCCTCTGTCCACCGAAGTGGACCCCCCAGAAAAGTGAGGCTGCTCGCAAGTCCACTCTGCTGATCAGAGAAGTACCCGGAGCAGCCCCACACAACCCGAACACCGCCCACCGAAGTGGGCCACCTGCAAAAAAGAAGGGGTGTATACGTATATAAGTCTATACGTATACACCCAAAAACCTCCCACCCAAGCGAATTGGGCAAACATCATACCGCCCGATGAGGGCCCGTCCACAACGGCAGCAGGAGAAGAAGATGCGACAACGCCGACACTCCCCTTCCCCTGCCGCCCCCTCACAATGCCGCCATCAAGCGGTGACGGCCCCGCTGGGACCGTGGAAGGCGGGAAGAAATATTTTATTCTTCCCGCCCCCCACGCCCCCCCCCGACAACCCCCCCAAAACGGTTGCAGAGGATAGGGAGTACGGCGCATCGCGATACCGTAGCTCCTCTTCCTCTGCATCCCCACCGCGTCCACCATCCAACGGTGGTGGCCCCGCTAGGCCGCGGGAGATAGGGACGAGCGGCGCACCGCAATACCGGCACTCCTCTTCCCCCGCGGCCCCCCTACCGTCGGCCCAGCTCCGACTGAGCTGGCTGCCGACACCCCTCGCTAGACACAGGACCACCGAAGTGGCCCCGCTCCAGCCGCCGCACCGACGGGCTAGTCCCGACAGTGCGGCCCGCGCAGTGCCTCCTACCGTGAAAACGGCCAGAGACACCGCGCTACCTCCGGTGGGCCCGGGTGTCCGCCTGACACCCCACCCTGGCTGTTGGTCCGCGGCGGGTTTCCCCGCTACCACTCGCTCCCGTTTGGGGCCAGGTGCGAGTGGCACTCCCCCATCCGCCACCCGGGGACGCGTCCGGTAGGAGTCAGCCTCTCCCCCGGAAACCTAACCTAACCTAACCTAACCTAACCTAACCTAACCTAACCTAACCTAACCTAACCTAACCTAACCTAACCTAACCTAACCTAACCTAACCTAACCTAACCTAACCTAACCTAACCTAACCTAACCTAACCTAACCTAACCTAACCTAACCTAACCTAACCTAACCTAACCTAACCTAACCTAACCTAACCTAACCTAACCTAACCTAACCTAACCTAACCTAACCTAACCTAACCTAACCTAACCTAACCTAACCTAACCTAACCTAACCTAACCTAACCTAACCTAACCTAACCTAACCTAACCTAACCTAACCTAACCTAACCTAACCTAACCTAACCTAACCTAACCTAACCTAACCTAACCTAACCTAACCTAACCTAACCTAACCTAACCTAACCTAACCTAACCTAACCTAACCTAACCTAACCTAACCTAACCTAACCTAACCTAACCTAACCTAACCTAACCTAACCTAACCTAACCTAACCTAACCTAACCTAACCTAACCTAACCTAACCTAACCTAACCTAACCTAACCTAACCTAACCTAACCTAACCTAACCTAACCTAACCTAACCTAACCTAACCTAACCTAACCTAACCTAACCTAACCTAACCTAACCTAACCTAACCTAACCTAACCTAACCTAACCTAACCTAACCTAACCTAACCTAACCTAACCTAACCTAACCTAACCTAACCTAACCTAACCTAACCTAACCTAACCTAACCTAACCTAACCTAACCTAACCTAACCTAACCTAACCTAACCTAACCTAACCTAACCTAACCTAACCTAACCTAACCTAACCTAACCTAACCTAACCTAACCTAACCTAACCTAACCTAACCTAACCTAACCTAACCTAACCTAACCTAACCTAACCTAACCTAACCTAACCTAACCTAACCTAACCTAACCTAACCTAACCTAACCTAACCTAACCTAACCTAACCTAACCTAACCTAACCTAACCTAACCTAACCTAACCTAACCTAACCTAACCTAACCTAACCTAACCTAACCTAACCTAACCTAACCTAACCTAACCTAACCTAACCTAACCTAACCTAACCTAACCTAACCTAACCTAACCTAACCTAACCTAACCTAACCTAACCTAACCTAACCTAACCTAACCTAACCTAACCTAACCTAACCTAACCTAACCTAACCTAACCTAACCTAACCTAACCTAACCTAACCTAACCTAACCTAACCTAACCTAACCTAACCTAACCTAACCTAACCTAACCTAACCTAACCTAACCTAACCTAACCTAACCTAACCTAACCTAACCTAACCTAACCTAACCTAACCTAACCTAACCTAACCTAACCTAACCTAACCTAACCTAACCTAACCTAACCTAACCTAACCTAACCTAACCTAACCTAACCTAACCTAACCTAACCTAACCTAACCTAACCTAACCTAACCTAACCTAACCTAACCTAACCTAACCTAACCTAACCTAACCTAACCTAACCTAACCTAACCTAACCTAACCTAACCTAACCTAACCTAACCTAACCTAACCTAACCTAACCTAACCTAACCTAACCTAACCTAACCTAACCTAACCTAACCTAACCTAACCTAACCTAACCTAACCTAACCTAACCTAACCTAACCTAACCTAACCTAACCTAACCTAACCTAACCTAACCTAACCTAACCTAACCTAACCTAACCTAACCTAACCTAACCTAACCTAACCTAACCTAACCTAACCTAACCTAACCTAACCTAACCTAACCTAACCTAACCTAACCTAACCTAACCTAACCTAACCTAACCTAACCTAACCTAACCTAACCTAACCTAACCTAACCTAACCTAACCTAACCTAACCTAACCTAACCTAACCTAACCTAACCTAACCTAACCTAACCTAACCTAACCTAACCTAACCTAACCTAACCTAACCTAACCTAACCTAACCTAACCTAACCTAACCTAACCTAACCTAACCTAACCTAACCTAACCTAACCTAACCTAACCTAACCTAACCTAACCTAACCTAACCTAACCTAACCTAACCTAACCTAACCTAACCTAACCTAACCTAACCTAACCTAACCTAACCTAACCTAACCTAACCTAACCTAACCTAACCTAACCTAACCTAACCTAACCTAACCTAACCTAACCTAACCTAACCTAACCTAACCTAACCTAACCTAACCTAACCTAACCTAACCTAACCTAACCTAACCTAACCTAACCTAACCTAACCTAACCTAACCTAACCTAACCTAACCTAACCTAACCTAACCTAACCTAACCTAACCTAACCTAACCTAACCTAACCTAACCTAACCTAACCTAACCTAACCTAACCTAACCTAACCTAACCTAACCTAACCTAACCTAACCTAACCTAACCTAACCTAACCTAACCTAACCTAACCTAACCTAACCTAACCTAACCTAACCTAACCTAACCTAACCTAACCTAACCTAACCTAACCTAACCTAACCTAACCTAACCTAACCTAACCTAACCTAACCTAACCTAACCTAACCTAACCTAACCTAACCTAACCTAACCTAACCTAACCTAACCTAACCTAACCTAACCTAACCTAACCTAACCTAACCTAACCTAACCTAACCTAACCTAACCTAACCTAACCTAACCTAACCTAACCTAACCTAACCTAACCTAACCTAACCTAACCTAACCTAACCTAACCTAACCTAACCTAACCTAACCTAACCTAACCTAACCTAACCTAACCTAACCTAACCTAACCTAACCTAACCTAACCTAACCTAACCTAACCTAACCTAACCTAACCTAACCTAACCTAACCTAACCTAACCTAACCTAACCTAACCTAACCTAACCTAACCTAACCTAACCTAACCTAACCTAACCTAACCTAACCTAACCTAACCTAACCTAACCTAACCTAACCTAACCTAACCTAACCTAACCTAACCTAACCTAACCTAACCTAACCTAACCTAACCTAACCTAACCTAACCTAACCTAACCTAACCTAACCTAACCTAACCTAACCTAACCTAACCTAACCTAACCTAACCTAACCTAACCTAACCTAACCTAACCTAACCTAACCTAACCTAACCTAACCTAACCTAACCTAACCTAACCTAACCTAACCTAACCTAACCTAACCTAACCTAACCTAACCTAACCTAACCTAACCTAACCTAACCTAACCTAACCTAACCTAACCTAACCTAACCTAACCTAACCTAACCTAACCTAACCTAACCTAACCTAACCTAACCTAACCTAACCTAACCTAACCTAACCTAACCTAACCTAACCTAACCTAACCCAGTCCCGCCCGAGCTGCGGAGGCGCGCGCACGCGTCCTAACGCCGGAAACCGCGCTCCGCTAGCTCAAACGACTGCAAAGTTACGACAAAAATCGTTAAAAGTGGAAAAATATTGGATTTCAGTGAGAAAAGTGACGTATCCTAAGTGAAAAGTGACGCTAAACATCATAGCGAAATTTAATTTTCCGAAATCGGAAAATTTGAAGTGTTTTTCACACAAAAACTACTTTTTGTGAAAATAAAAATCAGTTTTTTGCGTGTGGCGCGCGCATACGATCGACGACATAGTATTTTTACTAGTGCGTTCTAAAGTGCTCGTTGTGACCCACAAGTGACCAAAAAAACCAGATTTTTCTGAGCCCGTTTTATTGGTTTAAAAGCCAAAAAAACAAGTTGATCCAAATTGCTCCTTTCCAAGTCGAGCAATTTGGAACGCCACAACCTAGCTAGGATTGAAGCCCGGTCGGAGCAGAAGACAAAAAGGTTTTTCCCATTAAAATATTCTTTCTAGAACCATAGATATTTAACATGTAAATTTACATATTTTTATGACCTAATTTTAGTGCCTAATATCTCGAAGTCTTCAGTGACGACCCCCCCTCGAAAAAATTTATTAATTAGAGCAACTCTTTAAGAATTTTTTAGTGCAAGTTTCATCGAAATCCGTTCAGGGGATCCTGAGATATAGGCAAAAGTAGATAACAAGTAAAAAGCGTATGTAAAAGTTTAAGTAAAAATATTTTACGTAAAATTCCGTATATATAATAGTGTGGGCGAAATTGTTTGTTCATTGATAATATATTTTTATGATTAAATTTAAACTTTTCAAAAATTTTTTCAAAATCCAGTAAATTAGTAATCGGAATATTTAGTTAATAAATAATAGAATTAATTCCCAAAGTTTTGACTATTAAAAAATCTTTAGTTTTCCCAAAATTTAAATTTAAAAATTCTTCAAGAATTCAAAATTTTTCAAAAAACAAAATTAAATTAGAAAATATTAGAGAGAGTACTGTTAAACAATAAATAAAAATTTTAGGCCCAGTAAAAATAGCATAAAAACAAGTTCGCACACAATAATATATAAATTAATATTTCAATGAACAAAAAATGTACAATCTGAGTTAATATTAGATAAGTGGGAGGAGCCTATTTGTAGATTGCCAAGACAGAGCGGGTTTGTAGAAATAAATATATTACATTTGGTTTAAAATTTCCTATGATCTGGAAGAATCTCGTAAGTTCATGAACATTCTCGAACAATCCGTGCAAAGTGCCAAGTCAGAAGAACAATCCGTGCAAAGTGCCAAGTCAGAATCGTTTTTGATATAATATTATATTTAAATTAACTTTAACTTTAACTTACATATACTTGATCGAGAAAAATCTCGAATATTCTAGAACAATTAACAAATGTGCCAAGAGCGAGTCGCATTTAAATTAAAATATTATTTTATTATATATGAGAATTCCCAACCTTATTGGCAATAATTAATTAAAAATATAATCTGTTCTAAATTAGGTCAAGACAGAGTCGTGCTCATTAAAATATATGATTTTATTCAGTATTGGACCTTGTGACATGGGATTTTATCCAATATTTTCTTTGTTAAGAAATACTTATAATTGAGAAGTTTATATATTTTTGGATATTTAGATACAACATTTTTATATTTTTTATGATACTAGTAGGTACAAGTCTGGGACGGGAATCGAACCCGCAACCTGGTTGTTAAAAATTTTTGACCATTATTATTTTATTAGATTTTCAAAAATTGTGCTTTTGCCTGAGTGTATACCTTCTCCCCACCCCTTCCTCTTTTTTAAACCCAAAATCCCAAATTTTGCAGGTGCACCCCCCACCCCATTTCTAACAACTTCCAAAAACTCGACCCTGCCAAACGTCTCCCCACGAAACCCCCCACTACCCAAAATCCACCAAAATCCCCCCCACCCCCCACTACCCAAAATCTACCTCACCCTTTACTTTAAACAGGCAGTGCTCTGAAACTATTGAACGTATCCTCAAAATCCAGGTATCGGGTGAAAGGGCTCTTGAATCCGCACCCAATACACTAGGTATCAAAATTTTAAATTCACCCCTTCAGGGTAAAATCTTCAAAAATCTCACTTTTTGAGACAACCTGTCCGGCGAAATTTTGGAAAAAAATCTATGTTGTAGAGGCTCCATAAGTGACCAGTTTTCTGAATTAAAAATACTAAATTATTTAATAACAACCCCTATATCAGCCCCCTAGTTTAAAACAGTCATAACTATCAAGAAAATTACCATAACCATACCGACCTTGGGCTCATTGGAAAGGGCTCGACGAGACGAAACTGCTCCCACGCCGCTGAAGTCCGGAACCTGAAAAAAAAAAAAAAAATAATAAAAAAAAAAAAAATAAATAAATAATTATTTAAAAAGGAATTGTACAATACACAATGTCACAAAAATCTCAGACCAGTTCGGTAGGCAGCTCGCGCGCAGCTCCCAAACCGCTTAGGAAAAAAGCTCTTTTGAGAGCTCAAACAAATAACAGTGAACAACAACCACACGAGCTGATCACAGACAAAGATCAAAATATAGATCACACACTAGCCGCCTTCACCGGAGATGACAACACGGCTATAATCATAACCGCACCCTCTGAGGCCTCCACCCAATACACGGGGGAGGAGCTCACGAGGCTCGGGGTTGCTGGGCCCATAGCGAGGACAGACGATGAGTGGTCTGACGCCGAAAGCAGCGTCAGTAGCAGACGCTCATCAATGATACCCTCATCGACAAAAAGAACTGGCATCGCTATGGACCTAGCAACCCAAAGGGCTAATGAGCTCCTACTGGCCGGTAAGGAGGCCCTGGAGAAGGCGGGCAATATGAAGCGCGAGTCCAAGGCCGAGGCAATCGAGTGCCTACAAGCACTCTATGAGACAGTCCTGGCCTTGTCTGACTCGCGCTCAAGACACAAAGTTATGCTGGAGCAAGAGAAAACAAGATCTGCTAGGGAATTGGTGCGAGTGGAAAGAGCACACAACAAACAGCTCACAGAACTATTTACATCTTATAGCCTGAAGTTGGTGGAGATACAAGAGCTCCTCCAAAACACTCACAAGGTCGCGGAGGCGACCAAGTCTTGGCTCTCTTATGAAATGGATGAGCCCATCAAGACTATCGAAATCATAAAGACAGAACTTAAATCAATCTCCATTAAAGCATCGACCCAGACACAACAATCCACAACAATGCCCTCCATAGCTGACGGATCGACAACAAAAACAGAGGCGGCACTAAGTGCGGTGACGGGCCGTCTGGGGGACCTCGCCGACCAGCTCAGGGACTTACGACACGGTTGCACAAGGATTGCAGACAGACTGCAATCCCTTGAGGCGGCCGGCCGGGGTCGGGCTGGTCGGGGGGGCTCCCCTACGACGTCGCTGTTGCCGGACTGGGTGGAACCCCTACGAACCGAGCTCAATACAACAATCAACGAGCTTAAAGAGTTCAAGGCGCAAACCACCAATAAACTCGCCCATTCCACAATTGATGCTCAGCACAATGCCACAGCTCTAAAAGAAGAAGTAGGAAATCTAAACCAAATGCTAAAGGATGATGTGGTTAAAGAAGTTGTCACGCAGAGCCAATGCCTAAGAGATGAGCTCCACGAGGCTATGGAAATAATAGTCGGCACCATCAGTCCAGTTAGGACCGCAGTGGAGTCCCTAAGGTCTGAAATTAAGGAAACCCAGACCTCAGTACCATCCACTGACCCCACTTATCCCAGTACCTCAGGCACCAGACCCACTCAATCCCCGCAAGACAAGTCTCACACCCCTTCTACCTACGCTGATGCAACCAAAACACCACGACGCGCTATGATAATTGAATCCATAGACCCCCGAGACAGCAGTGATGACATAATAAACAGCATAAAGAAGGGCATTGACGTAGCTGAGTTGGGTGTTTCGGTCAACAATATCCGTAAAGGCAAAAACAGCAAAGTAGTCCTATCAGTGGAAACTGAAGAGGATCGAAAAGTTATGGCTAAAGCAATAAAAACCCACAGCAACAAACTTTCAATTAAGGAACCTTCACCTAGACTGCCCCAACTGAGGCTACTAGGAGTCACAAAGGACCTCAACGATGAAAAATTACTTAATGCAATAAGGAAACAAAACAGAAAACTTCTGGCCGACTACGATGAGGAGCCAATTAAAATCTTGAGACATACGACGCACAGGAAAAACATGTTACAAAACATAATACTTGAGGTCGGACCTGGTATCTGGAACGCCATGAAAGACAATAAAATTAGAATAGGTTACCAGCACATTACAGTGACAGACCAGTCACCAATTAAACAATGTTTTAAATGCCTAGGTTTCGGACACGAAGCCAAGACCTGCTCGCTAGAGCAGGCCTGTGGGTATTGCGCCGGCAGCCACGACACCAGACAATGTTCCAAAAATACCAACCCCAAGTGCATCAACTGTAAAAGCGATGACACACACCCAGCTTACAGTTCATCCTGCCCTGAATGGCAAAAGTATGATCGGTTAGCCCGATCCCTTATTAGTTACTGCTAAGGGCACCGATACACTAGATTCACATAGTAAATTAAGCGCCACCAGCAAACTTAAGGCCCTTCAGGCCAATTTGGGGAGAGGGCAAGCGGCAACTTCAGAGTGCCTGGAAGCTGCACTTAGAGGGGGGGTAGACTTTGCCCTTCTGCAAGAGCCTTACACAGGCAATAAGGGGAAAATGAGTATGGGACTGCATCGGGTTGTACAAGCAGAACCAAGTACTAAACCAGTTAAGGCCGCCATAGTAGTATTCAATTCTAACCTAGTTATAAGCGAAATTCCTAATTATATAACACCTAATGTAGCATGCGCAATTATCGAGCAAAACAACATAAAAATAGGATTACTCAGCATCTACTTTGAAGGCACAGAACCCCTGGACGAGTACCTGCAGCAAGTCACGCGGATCATCGGCTACATCAACACCCCCTCCATCATAGTGGCTGGCGACGTTAACGCCAAAAGCCACTGGTGGGGCTGCGACACCGAGGATGCCAGAGGTGAAGCCTGGGCAGAACTACTAGCCCAACTTCAATTACAAGTACTCAACAGCGGAAAAACACCAACATTCCATACAATTAGGAATAATCGAGCGTACGAAAGTATAGTGGACGTCACGGCATGCTCAAACCACCTGCTCCCACATGTGTCGAACTGGAAGGTAGATACGAACTTAATTCTCGCCTCAGATCATAGACCCATCACCTTCTCAATCAATCTCTCTGGTGGAGACACCACTAATCCCAGACTTACTACACGTAAATATAAGACAACAAAGGCTGATTGGAAGAAATTTCGAAACGAAATCACGACTAACTTAGAAGCCAGCAACATAAACATCAATACAGTAGCATCAATATCCTGCGCGACACAACTCGACATCACGGTGGAACAGATCCAGAGGGACGTAGCTAAGGCCTGCAATGCAGCGATACCAATGGGCAAAATACTTGAAAAAATGGCTACAACACGCCTCCTCTGGCATCTAGGACGCAACAAACTACTTAGTCCTAGACAGTATGGTTTCATGCCACAGAGAAGTACAGAGGATGCACTGTATGACGCCATGACTGTCATCAATGAGAGAATCAAGGAAAAGAAACTGGTCGCTGTAATCTCCCTTGACATAGAGGGAGCTTTTGATGGAGCCTGGTGGCCAGGTATCTTACATCAACTTATAGAAACAAACTGTCCATCAGACTTACTACTTTTGTTTAACAGTTACCTCTCTGACAGAAATATTAATGTCCAGTATGCTGGTACCGAAAGCCATCGATCAACCAATCTTGGCTGCATCCAGGGGTCCACTTGTGGACCCCTTATGTGGAACTTACAACTGGATCCACTTCTAAAAAAAGCAGCAGCACTTGAAGCGCACTTGCAAGCTTTTGCGGATGACCTCTTAATTATTGCTTCCGCCACCACAACTGAGGAACTAAATAGAGTTGCTATGGAAGCCTTGAAAACAGTGCAAGAGTGGGGGGTAGCCAGCAGGATGAGGTTTGCTGCGCATAAAACCCAGGCAATTCTAATCACTAAGAGACTGAAGTATGACATGCCCCAGCTCCGGTTGGGGGATGTGGAGATAAAATTTGCCAAAGAAATAAAGATCCTAGGGCTTACTATTGATGACGGACTCACGTTCAAATCGCACGTCAATAAGACAAGCTCAAAGGCTATTAACATCTACCAGAAGATGGCAAGAGCGACTAGAGTGAGCTGGGGACTCAGCCCTACGATTAATAGACTCCTCTATATCGCAGTAGTGGAACCCGTCATACTTTACGCAGCCGGTGCCTGGGGACATGTTGCCAAGAAAAAATATATTGCCCAAAGACTCAACTCCATTACACGCAAATTCGCCATATTAATATCAAAAACTCACCGTACCACCTCCTTGCCGGCGGCACTATGCCTCTCCAGACTTTTGCCCCTTGACTTAAGGCTCAATGAAAATAAAGAATATTACGAAATAAAAAGGGGCAAACCCTGGAACTTGGCACCTGACAGACCTGTGGAGGAAATGGTTGGGCCTTTCACTTTTCCTCACCCAGCGGAGAGGAATATGATCAAATTTGGGCACATCACCACGATTGAAGACCTCACCGCTCTTGATGAAAATTCTCCTAAGATCTTCACTGATGGCAGTAAGCTGGACGGTAAGGTTGGAGCCGCAGTTTCCTGGTGGGAGAATGGCAGTGAGAAGACCAACACCATAGTTACTCTCGCTCCATACTGCTCAGTGTACCAGGCGGAGCTCATGGCCCTACTAAGAGCAACACTCTTGATTAAGAACAAAAAAGGAATTCGAAACGCCTACATCCTTAGTGACTCTAGGTCAGCACTTGAGTCGATCTCAAATCCGGAGCACACACACCCACTGGTCCAAGAAGTTAGACATGTTTTAACTTCCATAAACACCGAAATCACTCTTCTTTGGATCAAGGCTCACGCTGGTCTACCCGGAAATGAGAGGGCTGATGAACTGGCCAAAAAAGCCGCACTCACCAAAAAAAGCCGCTTCGCATACGACAGAATTCCTAGATCTTACGTTAAAAGAGAATTACGAACAGCCACAATTGCTACATGGGACGCCAGATACACTGAGTTGGAAACTGGAAAGACGACAAAACTATTCTTCCCCTCGATAATACAAGCACATAAATTACTTAAGAAGATAAAACTTACAAGCAGCCTAGCGCAACTTTTCACGGGCCATGGGGGTTTTAAAAGTTACCTATTTAAATTCAAGCTGTCGCCTACTCCATTTTGCCCATGCGACCACTCAACAGATCAAACCGTACAGCATCTTATCGATGACTGCCCCCGATTCGAAGCTAAAAGACACAAAACTTCAATACTTCTACACAATACCCTCAAAGCAGAAAATTACAACCAAATACTCTCTCATGATGAAGATAAGCATATATTCCTCGACTTCATTGATGATATATGGAAAACTGTAGCCAAGGAAAATGGCACAAGAATTTAAAAACATTGGTAAAAAAAAAAAAAAAAAAAAAAAAAAAAAAAAAAAAAAAAAAAAAAAAAAAAAAAAAAAAAAAAAAAAAAAAAGATTGCAATTTTATTCTCATTTTCATTGTAATTACCGAATTAAATGCTATTGCAACATCATTATAATTGGAATTATGGAATTTTATGCTATTGCAACATTATCATTATTGTCATTATTATAATCAGTTTTAATATAATTGTAATTATTAAATTTTATGCTATTGCAACATTTTTAGCATTATTTTTATTATTGTAATTGTAAATATTGTATTTTATGCTATTGCAACATTTTTAGTATTTTATTATTGTTATTTTTATCATTAGTTTTATTATTGTAATTGTAAATATTGTATTTTATGCTATTGCAACATTATTATTATATCATTACCTTTAGAACTAGCAATACACTATACTAACACCTAGAATACGGCTGTGGCGGCCCTAGCGTAGTCTTAAGATAGTTGCTTTGCTTATTTAGTTTAATTAATTATAAGATAAAACAACCATATTTCAATTATAAATTTATATTATATTGCATGCTATTGCTCCATTTTCATTTATTATTAACTGTAAATTATTATTAATTTTAGAATTTGTAATTTTATTGTAATAATTGACATCATTGAATCTGTAATTAACTTTAAATTTATTTTTTTATCTTATTTATTTTGTAATTATTTTAGAATTAATTAATTGCTATTGCATCATAATCA